>CM069140.1:7705107-7862607 GCA_035221665.1 Okamejei kenojei | reverse complement strand
GAGTTGAAGTGTTGAGCCACCGGGAGGTCGGGTTGGTTATTGCGGACCGAGCGGCAGGCGTTTGGCGAAACGATCGCCAAGCTCCGCTTGGTCTCTCACCCATATAGATCATCTGGCATCTGGATGCAGCGGATGCAGTAGATGAGGTTGGAGGAGGTGCAGGTGAACCTCTGTCGGACCTGGAAGGACTGCTTCGGTCCCTGAAAAAGGAGGGGAGAGGGGAGGTGAAGGGACAAGGTGTAACATCTCTTGCGGTTTGCAATGGAAAGTGCCCAGGGAAGGGTGGAGCGGGCGGGAAGGGAAGAATTGACAAGGAGTTGCGGAGGGAGTGGTCTTTGTGAAGGCAGACGGGGGGAGATGGTGAAGTGTGTGGTGAGTGGAGGGGTCACGTTGGAGGTGGCGAAACTGGCGGAGGACTATGTGTTGTATGTGTCGGCTGGTGGGGTGAAAGGTGAGGACCAGGGGTCTCTGCCCTTGGTTGCCATATATCCTCCGCCAGTTTCGCCACCTCCAATGTGAGTTTCTCCAGCCTTTTGTGTACCCTAGTTTTTTTAACTTTGTTCAGGTTTTGATCATCAGTTTGAGAATATACTACAAAGATTAGTCCTTTATTTGCAAAAGGTAAGAGTGAGTTTATCCAACACTGTTTACACACAGGGAAATATGTTTTCATGGAAAAGTGGCGTGACCTGTAGATATTGAATGGAATAGCTTAACCCAGGCTACCAAAAATCAAATGTTTTGCCCAATTCCAAATTTCTCCAAGACTCTGAAAAAAATGGCCACTCCACTCGATCAAATTGCTTCTCCGTGTCCAAAGAGATAACAACCTTGGGGCGCAGAGAAGCACTGAGCAAATAAACCACACTGGCCAGTCGACGGATATTAGAAAAGGAATGATGATTTTTAATGAAACCTGTTTGATCTTCTGAGATTATTTTGGGAAGTTGCCATTCTAAACGGCAAGCCAGCGCCTTAGCCAGAATTCTAACATCTACATTCAAAAGTGCTGGAGCAACTCAGCGGGTCAGGCAGCATCTGTGGAGAACATGGATAGGTGATGTTTTCACAGAGTGCTGGAGTAACTCAGCGGGGACGGGCAGCATTCCTGGAGAACATGGATAGGTGACGTTTCGCAGAGTGCTGGAAAACTAGTGGGAGAGTCTGGAACCAGAGGTCATTGCCTCAGAATAAAAGGACGTACCTTTAGAATGGAATGATGAGAGGATTTCTTTAATCAGAAGGTGGTGAATCTGTGGAATTAATTGACACAGACGGCTGTGGAACCCAAGTCATTGGATAGATTTTAAATGCGGAGATTGACAGGTTCTGGATTTGCAAGGCTGTCAAAGTATAGTGGGAGAACGCGCAGAATGGGGTTGAGAAGGTAAAAAAAATAAATCAGCCATGATTGAATGGTGGAGTAGACGCGAACACCAGATGCCGAATAACTGACTTACATTTTTTCTTCAGATCTGTTGGGTTGTGGCGAACCAGATGGTCATATGGTCATATGGTCATAAGGTCATAGGTGATAGGAACAAATTAGGCCATTCAGCCCATCAAGTCTACCACCATTTAATCATGGCTGATCTATCTGTCCCTCCTAGCCCATTCTCCTGCCTTCTCCCGATTAACCCCTGACATCCATCCTAATCAAGAATCAATCTATCTCTGTCTTAAATTAGTAAGATTAAATGAGAACTTACCATTTTGAGGTTTGATTTTGATTTTATGAGGAGTTACGTTGGTGATTCTGTGAAGAAGATCCGCCAGGCCGCATTGCGCACCAAACTTCAAAGCAGCAGTATGAAATCACAAATAACAACACCGAAGTGACATAGTCAGATGCGTGACTCGAGAACACCAGATGATCCTTTATGAGAGAGGGTTGGGCGTGGCGGGCATGTATCACCAACGTTTAACTCCTCATAAAATCAAGATCAAACTTCAAACTGGTAAGTTCTCTTTAATCTTACTATTTTACTTCGAGTCACGTGAGTGATTCCGTGAAGAGTTCAAAAGCTTTGTGATTTCATGCCCGAAAAAAATAATGGTTGAATAAAAAAAAAAAAAAAAAAAAAAGGGGGGGGGGGGGAGGGAAAAAAATATATTTGGGGGGGGGGGGGGGGATATATAAAAATAAAAAAAAAATGGATAAAAAAAAAAAAAAAATTGATAATATATTTTTATTATATATATTTTTTTGTTTATTATTAAAACAGATTACAAATCTCGGCATCCCACTGCATTGATTGACGAATGAGAAATTAATGCATTAGTAGTAACATTGCATTTAATGCAGTAATAAAGGTTATTTAAAAAAATATAAACAGACAACAGTACCCCTCTATCTATCCAGGGCACTTTAAAACAGAACTTAAAATAGCATTGGTAAACAGCTCTGGGTCGGCAATCGGCCGCTGATAGAAATTCTGAAACATCAGCTCATTTGCCCATCCAGCGGCCGCCAAAATATGGTCGACGGGCATGTCCCTCGCCTTGGTCGCCGTCGTAGCTGCTGCTCTAGTGATAAATGAGATGTAAACACGCTATCTAAATGATACGCTGACGTTGATGCTGACCTGGTGGAATGAGATATACAATTGTCAGTGTTAATACCTGTATAACCCAGAACCTGCTGCAGGCACCTTGAAAGAGTCTGAACCGACCTTCCTTTGTGTAGTTGTTTGTTGACTAACAAACAATGCTGATTCCATACTTCTTAGGTGTCTGGTGGCCTTGATAAATAGATGTGAGACCGTAATCCGAATGATCTGGGTATCCAAAATGATCTTAAATCATTCCACCCCTAGTTACTCTGCTATGTGTAGACCAGAATGTAAAATGTACTGGCACCTGCAGCCAATTCCATCCTGTTCAGCCACAGCGTTTACAATGTTTGCCGTCGTTGTGCTGATATAAGTGTCATAACTAAGGATGTAGCAGGAACCCCTTGGTGAAGTAATGTTCACACATTGTCAATAACCAACTGCATAATCTTGTAGTGGGAGAACTTGTGTCAAGATCTTTTAACACTCGATATCCGGGTTGTAACCCGACAGCGTAGTTCCCTTATGTTGCAGCTGTAGTGTCTATATAACTGAATTATTGTCAAATACCATTTAAAATGAACTGAAAAATGTTAGTAATCTGTACCGTATTAAATGTAACATTAACATTTAACAAAAACACTTCTGATCCCCTCAATAGGAAATGTACTGCTTTTTTGGTGCTATCCCTGCACACTGCAGTGAGCACCTTCATGGCATGATGTGACAACCTGAGGCATAAGTCAATCCATTCAATATGTGTAAGTCAATAATTGTTTTGCTGTGCAAAAGGCCGGTCTCCTGAACCACAGTTGAAACAGCAAGTTCTTGTTTTTTGGAATAACCGTATACCGTTGTGCCATAATGCCTGATGAAGCAGGCAACAAAGATGCTTGGCCAGTCTGACAGTTCGAACCCAAGCGAGGTCTTGCTGTCTGTTTTAAGACCCGGCTAATGAGCGGGCAAAAATGAGGAAGACATAAAAGACCATTCCTCCAATTGAAGCGAGAATGTATTTACCTCCGCACTGTTTGTGCCACATATTTTTGCAATCAGTGAATAAACATGCACCAACATGTTGATATTCGGTGTAGCATTGAACCATACTTTCATAATACTTTGTGATCCAATACCTATTCTGTGTTGTCATCGATCTGAAACTGATGGATGATGCACCAGTGGCAAAGGAGATTTAGGTAATTATTACAGAATTTTTTACTTGATTACCATGTGACTAACATATGTCACCATCGTAGAGCAGCAACTTGAAATTGAGCATGTGGAATATGTATATTCGCTCAACATCCCCTTACCCATGGGTGCATCTGGTGCATGTATTTAGTTGATACAACATTGAAGAATTGGTAACTCATGCAATCCTCCAATACCTCCAAGTAGGTGATGGTATAACTGAACTTCTCATCTTAGAGTCCTAAGCATCAGTTTGTAATAACTGAATTCGACCGATCACACTAACTGTATAGCGAATTTCAAGTTCAAGTTCAATGAGTTATTGTCATGTTCAGCAATGCTGAATACTGTTACTTCCTCATTGTGGCTGAGGTAGCTTCAGCTGACAATAGCACAAGGTTGTTAACAATGGGCTAATTTGCTACTTACCCGATAGTCAGTTCCTTGATTTTTGCTCGCTGAAACACAGCTGCTATATTGCCAATTATCCTGATGAAATAAAACTCAGTTTTGTAACAGATTGCTATAACTCCAATCTCTTGCCACAAGGCGGAGTCAAGGCTAATAATAATTAAAGGTAAATCCCAATGACCAACAAACAGTTTATCCCTTGACCCCAAAGGTTTACTGTTATAGTACAGTTATATTGTCTTTGATAATCTCTGTAATGGGATTTGCATAGCATGGATCTCTGACCCTATGAATCTGTTGTAGTCAGAAAAAATAAGTTTTCATATTCGGACAAAAGTTTTTCATATGCCCAATACTCTCCATTCTTCATAATAACATACCACTCCTGCCTTATTCCATGGGTGGTTTGCATGAGAAACTTTTGCCCACAATTTTCCGAACCTTAATTTTTTTTTTTAATAACCCTGGCCATAAATCCAATTGCTTGGAAGGCTCCGCCAGTGCCTCACCAGATATTTTTACCCTTTGTGCGTTGTACAAAACAAATGTAAATATTACAACTTGTGAACGGTGCACGACCCATTTTTGGAAGTGCTAGACCCATTTTTTGAGTAGGATCCGTAAGGTGCATAGAATTTCTGAGCTACCATGCTGCCACCAGCTCCAATGAACAGCTTTACTGCCGATGAGCGCCTGGGGAGTGTTATGAAAACGATGACTTTTGCCCGCCGTTTGGCTTAATTGATTCGTCTGCCAGGCTTTTCTTTCCCCTGTTGAATAGGCCCTACCTGAATAACAGATTTCAGCGGCTGCTCTCACAACCCCCTGTTGGCGCTGTTCACTGCCGGCAACATATGTGCTTAAGTATGTTTTATTGACTTCTTTAGAGCCTGGAGTCAGTTATATATTGACTTTTGCTCTTCCCTCCTCAGAGAGGTGGTGATTCATAGGCAACCCTAAACAGGCGCTGCCGCAGGCCGCAGGATACCAATACTGATTTACAAACCCATTGGCCTTAACCCAAATAGAATATTCTGCTGGGATGTGATGGCAAATGAAAAAGTTGTCATGAAAAAGCCTACCTCTGTCACATGCCCTTCATCCCTTGAGTGTCAGCAGGATACTGACCCGTCTTGGCCTCTGCCTCCAAGAGGGAGACCTCTGTAGCACTGTATGCAACAGTTGCTGTATTTGGGATAGTCATTTTCAAACGCACTATCCGCCCCGCCCCGTGAGGAATTCATCCCCCGACTCCGTGGGCCCTTGCTAACCAGCCCCGGTGGAGAATCATCTCCCGACACCGTGGGAGTAGCAAGGCTATGTGTGAACTTGAGCAACCCTGTCCCAGGCATTGCATTTGCCGCCTTTCGAAAAGGCCGGTGTTTTTTTTTGACATGAAACCAGCCCTGTACCAGGTACTGCTAGCACGGCTCTCTCGTAGGCTGGTAATGTCCACAAATGAAAACAGCCCTGTACAGCGCTGCTGGCTACAGCTCTCCTGTAGGCCAGCACTTTCATACATGAAGCAGAGAGCAGCCCTCTCCCAGGCGCTGCTGGCAGGCCTGTCCCATAGGCCCCCGCACTATTGCACATGAAGCAGCCCTGTCAGGCACTGCTGGCACGGCCTGTCCCATAGGTGTACTATTACAGTGTAAGCTCACTAATCAACATTTTTAGTGTACAGTTTTACCTGTGATGGGTTAAAGCAATTCACAGCAACACCTGCTAAACAACAAGGATTACATTGTCAGAGACAGATAACAATAACTTTTTATGACTTTAACTTTGCCTTTAGCTTTTTACTTTAAAAAAACGCATATAACATACATACATTTTATTATAAGGATAACCCTTTGTAGCCCGACTCACCTGAGTCCAAATAGGGCTGAATTAGTCCCATTTAATTCCTTGCCTGGGGACCAATCGTTTGTGAGCCACTGACCGCACTGTCAGACGACTCTAGCGTTACTTCCCTGCCGTTCCAATGGCATCCCCACAGGCTGGGAGCCCGCTGACTAACACTGTCAGCGACTCTGCTTGAATTTCTTGCCATTTTAAGGCATCCCCGTAAGGCTGGGAGCTGCTGAATGCACTGTTAGCAGCTTCTTATCTCGCAACCCAATCTTTTTGCCGGTTACCCGCTTCTGCGGTCGGACTGGTTTTTCACCACAGTCCATAACCGGCACACTCGTCGGGCTGCAAGACGGGCAGGAAAAACCTCTGTGAAAAGAGGCTTCTGCCTGAAAAACCCTGGTAAGTAAAAAAACGAACTTACCTTCTAGGTTTTAACTTACCGCCGGCAGGAGCTCTGTCCTGCCAGTCTGGTGCTTGCGCCAGTGCAGCTAACGTACTGGTGCGCATGCGGCCTGGTGGGTCTTCTTCATGGAATCACTCACATAACCCCTGACATCCATCCTATTCATGAATCTAATCTATCTCTGTCTTAAAATCATCCATTGATCTGGCCTCCACAGCCTTCTGTGGCGAAGTATTCCACAGAAAATCCCCTCGCCTCCGTCCTAAAGAAACGTCCTTTAATTCTGAGGCTATGACCTCTAGTCCCAGACTCTCCCACTAGTGGAAACATCCTCTCCACATCCACTCTATCCAAGCGTTTCACTATTCTGTAAGTATCAATGCGATCTCCCTCATCCTTCTAAACTCCAACGAGTACAGGTCCAGTGCCGTCAAACACTCAACTTTAGGTTAACCCACTCATTCCTGGGATCATTCTCGTAACACCTCCTCTGGATCCTCTCCAGAGCCAGCACATACTTTCCTTACATATGGGGCCCAAGATCGCTCACAATACTCCAAATACGGCCTGACCAGCGCCTTATGGAGCATCAGGCATTGCATCCTGTTTTTTTTGTATTCTAGCCTCTTGTAATAAAATCTAGCATTGCGTTTGCCCTCCTTACTACTGATTCGGTAGTACCATGTAAATAGTGGTGTTCTTTATAGCGGAAAATTGATGTGTAAATGTATATTTAAATTGAGTGAATAGTTCTACTGTTGGTCAAAGCATATGTGGCTAGGCTGTGTGTCACTAAATCCTTCCTGCAATCTAGCCTGTCCAACCCCCTCAAGAATTTTGTAAGTTTCCATCACTCACTGCATTATTCTGTTGACGTTACATCGCACTGGGCCAGGTAGCTCGCTGTCCTGGCACAAGTTGTTTTCCCTGCTTTTTTCTGAGTAAGTTGATCATGTTGCAAATCCAGAGGGAAGGAACCGCAGTTACTGTTTACAAAAAGCCACAGAGTGCTGGAGTAACTCAAGTGTCCTTGGAGAACATGGGACATTCTTCAGACCTGAAATGTCACCTAACCACTTTTACGCCAGCACCTTGTGTCCATCTTTGGCATAAACCGGCAATCTGCAGTTCCTTCCTATTACATCAGCAGTTCCTACCCTGGGGGTCATCATGACCGCTATGGGGGGGGGTCGTTTGGGGTTTTTTCCTTTTTGGGGACATGAAGGGGGTCAATTTGTTGAGCCATTTTTAGGAACCTAACAAAGGTACACACCACACTCAGTATTTGTTCACATATGTGTGTACATTATATCGCACACAAACTGTGTGTGACTTGGATCCTGTGCGATCGAGGCTCCTGCTTGTCAGCTGCTGTATGTTAGTGTTCGTGCGTGGCCAAACTGTGAGTAGGCCTCACATTTACCCATTTCCACCATTTTTTTTTTTAAATTTTTTTTTTGTTTTTTTTTTCATAATGGCACTTTAGTTTAGGTCACCTAAACATATTTGTGTAGTATTGATTGCTATTCTCACAAAGCACGGTGGTTTTGAGGGTCACGAGTGTTTGCCACATTGATGTTGTGACAGCGAGACCTGCCCCCCCCCCCCCCCCCTCCCTCTGCCATATGCTTTTGAGAGGTGGGGACAATCCCCCCCATGTTTTGTGAACATGTTGCAGCAAAACCGCCACCACAGCCTCCGTGAAGTCAGCCAGCTCCGTGATGGTAAGTCCACAGGCTCTGGCGACCGGAGCCCTCAAGGTCGATTCCAGTTGGAAGCTGCCAGCTCCAAGAATCTAGCAGCCCGGGACTAGACGTAGCGCCCAGGTCAGCTTACCTGCCCCGCACTCCAAAGATGTGCAGGTTAGTAGGTTAAGTGCTTCGGTAAAATGTAAATTGTCCCTAGTGTGCTGGATGGTGCCAGTGTATGGAGTGATCACTAGTCGTCGCGGAAACGGTGGGCCAAAGGACTTGCAGTTGCCAGGTCGCCTGCATGCCCAGGTTGGCTCGCTTGCCCAGGTCTGGCTGTAGTGCCCAGGCCACCTGCGTGTCCCGGGACTAGCTGCAGTTCCCAGGTCGGGAAAACTAAAATACGCCTGTGGGCCGGGTGATATCGGGTTATGGGCCGGATCCGGCCCGTGGGCCATAGTTTGCTGACCCCTGTCCTAGATGTTAAGCCTCATTGTGGCCCCCTGCATGTTTTAAAAGCGATTTCCGCCCATGGTTGTAAACCATGTCTGCCAAGATGCGCACATGTAGTGAAGCTCTGAACTATAACAGCCTATTGCAAGTTATCTGGTTATTTATGTGTGTATATATATATTCTATGGTGTATGGACACACTGATCTGATCTGTATTTATGCCTACAATATTCTGTTGTGCTGAATGTCATTGTCCTATCTGGGACACATGACAATAAACTCTCTTGACTCTTGACTCTTGCATCTTGCTGGATGTGATGCTTACACTAGAGACTAGGACCAGAGGCCACATCATCCACAACCTCGGCTTCACAAACGTAGTTCAAAAATCCATGGTCAAGCCACAATGTATTATCTGTACCAAGGTATTGAGCCACGAGAGCATGAAGCCCAGCAAACTGAAGATCCATTTGGAGTCTTGTCACAGCGACCTGGCGGGGAAGGGCGTGGACTGAGTCAACTGATGTTGCATCATTCCCAACTGCTAGTCTATGTTCGTTACCTCGATGGAGAAGCCATGAAGGGGAGTACCTGTAATCGGAGCCATTGGTCCACTACCACCCGGGGAGAAGGAAGATGTGTTCACGAATATGGAAGGCCTTCATCAAACATGATCTTGGCTGGGAACGCCTATTTGTCTGGCAGTCGGTGTGTACAGTTGGGGCACCTTCCGAGTCGGATGCAGATCCGGCTTCCAAGCCTTCGTGGAAGGATGTAGCTCCCCATGTCTCCTTCACCCCAATGCCTTGATTACTCACCTGCTTTAGCGTGAGACTCTCCCTCCTGGGTTTCGAGAAGTGTTTTCGATGTGGTGAAGATTGTGAAAACCATATCGAGGGGGAAGGCGCCAATCTAAAACTCAATAATCTTCAAAGCGATGTGTGAGAACAGGGCGCCGATTTCACTTCTGGATATTCCACACAAAGGTAAGGTGCGCTGGCTTTAGTCAATGGTAAGTTTCAATCTATGGTCAACTTTGATAGGAAAATTTTACGCTGCGGTTGTGGGCGGAGGAGGGTTGCACGAGAAGCTTCATTGAACAGATGTAGGATGAAACTGATGAAGGTTCGTGATGAAGGTTGCTTACTTGGCTGACTCACAACGGCTCGTGACAAAGTGGCAGCGTTCAGGGAGGAACCTTTACCAGAGGAAGAGTCCGGGACGGTGACACTGGACTATCTTCCCAGAGATGACGACTCGCCTGGATGTTATGCCAGATGTTGAACGCCACTTCTACGTGAGAGATGATCTCAACCCACCTCTGGCAATTTATTGATTGTTACTTCCAGCGGACTGGTAGTATTCCGCTCTCGTGATGAGTGGATCATCTGACTCTTTTCCATTGAAGACAGTGCCCATCAGCGATACTGGACGTGACTGCGAAGCTTGGTTTTATTCCGAAATTTTGAAAGATGCGCAGCTCAAGTGACGTTCATGGAACAAGAGCTCGCCACGTTTTGGCAGAAAAGTGAAGGGACTGTCCTGTTTTCTTTCAAAGAGCTGGGCCTGACACGATTGGTCCCCCCCCCCAGTCCCCTCAAACCTATCGCTGTGAGGCTGGATTATCCCTTCAGGTTAACTCTGAATGAAGGCACACAAATATTAGTTTGTGATCGGACACTGACATGACGTGCTGCTGTCGAGCATTCGTCCTCATTTTGATGTCTGCGAGAACATTGGCTGACGGAGAGCCATTTCAAAGGCCTGACATGTCTTAATAAAATTCGGGCGTTATTATTTTCAATTTTGTTTCGGGTTCACTGGAGCTGACCGAGAAGTCTGATGATGGGGTCTCTGGGGCAAAAAGGTTGAGAAAACCACTGTATTACATGGACATGTTGACAAAAATGCTGGAGTAACTCAGCGGGTGAGCCAGGCAGTGAGGCAACATCTATGCAGCGAAGGAAACATGGACAGGTCACTTTACCAGTCAGATCTGAAGAAAGGTCCCAACCCGAAACATCACCGATCCATGTTCTCCAGAGATGCTGCCTGACCCGCTGAGTTAAGGGCCTGTACCAATTACGTGTCCTTGGCACGCAAATTACGTGACCTCGTGGTCGCGTTGAGGCGCAAGGGCATCGCATGGCAGTGCGGGTCCAGTCTCACTGAAAAGCGCAGAGGGGTATGTAATTGTGCGCGACATCGCGCGAAATTTTTGTAGTGAATAAAATCTTTGCGCGCCAACGGCCTGTCGCGTAACTGATGGCCAAACCTAACACCCTGGCGAGACGCAACATCTCACCTCCAACAGCAGCAGAAGCAGGCAAACGATCGCCGAGCTCAGTCTCGGGCTCAGGGCCATTGCGGTCCGGATCTGCCCCCACTTCTACTCCCAGAACGGGGCCAAGAAAATTGAAGTTAGACACACAATGCTGGAGTAACTCAGCGGGACCGGCAGCATCTCTGGAGAGAAGGAATGGATGACGTTTCGGGTCAAGACCCTTCTTTCAGACTAAAGAAGAGTCTCGACACGAAACATCACCCATTGCGTCACACGCTCAGAAGGCTGTGCGGGCACTTGAAGTCTCGCGGGACCGTAGTGGCTCAACACATAAGTGGGACAGGCACTTTACAGTACTCTGATGAAACGCCACCTATCCATGTTCTCCCCACAGTGAAAGTGCTGCTGCTGACCCGCCTGAGTGACGCTCCCAGCACTCTGTGTGAAACGTCACCTATCCATGTTCTCCACAGATGCTGCCTGACCCGCTGAGTTACTCCAGCACTCTGTGAAACGTCACCTATCCATGTTCTCCAGAGATGCTGCCTGACCCGCTGAGTTACTCCAGCACTCTGTGAAACGCCACATTTCCCTATCCATGTTCTCCACAGATGCTGCCTGACCCGCTGAGTTACTCCAGCACTCTGTGAAACGTCACCTATCCATGTTCTCCACAGATGCTGCCTGACCCGCTGAGCTACTCCAGCACTTTTTTAAGTGTATAATTTATAGTTTGTTTTGCATCGAGTAAGACATGTCATTGTTCCATATCGGGACATGACAATAAAACACTCTTCACTCTTGACCAGTTTGGGACCCCACCCACCTCTGATAGATCCTGTTTAAAGGAGGATTTTACCCTGCCAGCGAGCCACATTCAATGGACAGTGCTCCCCTTTCTTTCATCTTTTATCCAAGGTTGCGTAGACCTGTTAGTTTTTCCACCCGAAATGTCACCCAATCTCCAGAGATGCTGCCCGTCCCACTGAGTTACTCCACCTTTTTGAGTCTATCTTCTGTTAGTTTCCCGAATCTTTACCTAACATATTCAATCAGAGTAACTCCAGATTGAATAATCTAACTGCAAGGTCTGTTCTTTTAACATTTACAGAGGCTGTCGGCTTGTAATTATGTCTAAAGTGCTTGACACAATCGGTGCATTAAATAGTTGCTGCCTTTTCTACTTCACAGCCTAGGGGAATGTGTAGGTGTAGTCACTTCTGTACGGTGCTAAATGTGTTGTGTGTCAGTTGATTTATAACAATAGACAGTAGACAATAGGTGCAGGAGTAGGACATTCGGCCCTTCGAGCTAGCATCCCCATTCAACCATGGCTGATCATCCCCAATCAGTACCCCGTTCCTGCCTTCTTCCCATATCCCCTGAATCCGCTATCTTTAAGAGCCCTATCTAGCTCTCTCTTGAAAGTATCCAGAGAACTTGCCTCCACTGCCCACTGAGGCAGAGAATTCCACACTCACCACTCTCTGTGAGGAAAAGTGTTTCCTCGTCTCAGTACTAAATGGCTTACTCCTTAATCTTAAACTGTGGCCCCTGGTTCTGGACTCCCTGAACACGTTTCCTGCCTCTAGCGTGTCCAAACCCTTTCAATGAGATTCCATCTCATCCTTCTAAACTCCAAAGTGTACAAGCCCAGCTGCTCCATTCTCTCAGCATATCGCAGTCCCGCCATCCCGGGAATTAACCTTGTAAACTTACGCTACACTCCCTCAATAGCAAGAATGTCCTTCCTAAATTAAAGGACCAAAACTGCACACAATACTCCGGGTGTGGTCTCACTAGGGCTCTGTACAACTGCAGAAGGACCAATTTGCTCCTATATTCGATTCCTCTTGTTATAAAGGCCAACATGCCATTCGCTTTCTTCACTGCCTGCTGTACCTGCATGCTTACTTTCATAGACTGATGTACAAGGACCCCCAGATCCCGTTGTACATGCCCTTTTCCCAACTTGACGCCATTTAGATAGTAATCTGCTTCCTGTTTTTGCTACCAAAGTGGATAACCTCACATTTATCCGTATTAAACTTCATCTGCCATGCATCTGCCCACACCCCCAACCTGTGCAAGTCACTCTGCATTCTTGTAGCATCCTCCTCACAGTTCACACTGCCACCCAGCAAAAGTGCTAATGTTACTTTGAATCCCTTCATCCAAATCATTGATGTATATTGTAAATAGCTGTGGTCCCAGCACCGAGCCTTGCGGTAACCCACTAGTCACTGCCTGCCATTCTGAAAGGGACCCCTTAATCCCTAGTCTTTGTTTCCTGTCTGCCAACCACTTCCCTATCCATGTCAGCACTCTACTCCCGATACCATGTGCCCTAATTTTGCCCACTAATCTCCTATGTGGGTCATCTGAATTTGTTAGAGCAGTATTTGTCAGTGAGTCTAGCAGCACAGTGGCATAACGGTAGAGTTACTGCCTTACAGCGCCAGAGTACCGGGTTCGATCCTGACTATGGGTGCTGCCTGCACGGATTTGAACGTTCCCCCCATGACCTTTTGATGAATATTTTTTATTATAGAAACATATGTATGAAAATTGCAATATTTGACATAAACAAAAATACATCATTAAATACTTTCATAATATTAATAATAATAATAATAAAATCAATCACTTCCGGTGGCGCCATGGAGGGCTAGAGGACAACGCCAGCCAGCTCCGCGAAAAAAACGCGAAAAAACGGGGGATTAACGGACCTACCTGCTGCCTGCTGCTTGCTGCCTGCCGTCTCTGCACCGATTGTTGTGAGTGTCGTCATCAGGCGCGCGACTAATTATGGCTACAACACGCAGCCCTACCGACACAGCAGAAAACTCGCGCCCACCCGGCAGGAATGAAAACGGTTAGGAAGGCCCAACTGAAGCCTCGGACTCAAGTAGGACCTCATCCCTGGAAGATGTATCGAAGAGAACAGGGAAAAAAGCGGAAAGTGAAGATTTGAAAAGTTTTATTTCTCGCAAAATTGCTGGCCTAAGGGAAGAAATAAACCAGATGAATACGCAAATAAACCAGATGAATACTCAAATGAAGGAATTCCAACAGGAAACGAATTCAAATATTAATAATAAGACCAAGAAAATATCGGCAGATTTGAAGAAAGAAATTACAGAAATGATGAACGAAATGAGAAAGGAGATGGATAATAAAATTGAAAAGGTCAAAACGTTCCCCCCATGACCTGCATGGGTTTTCACCGGCAACTCCGGTTTCCTCCCACATCTCAAAGACGTACGGGTTTGTTGGTTAATGGATTTGGTATAATTGTAAATTGTTCCCAGTGTGTGTTGGGTAGTGCTTGTGTACTGGGATCGCTGGTCGACATGGACTGAAGGGCCTGATTCTGCACTGTTTCTCTAAACAAACCGACCAGAGGCCATAGCCTCAGAATTAAAGAACGTTTCTTTAAGAAGGAGATGAGGAGGAATTTATTTAGCCAGAGGGTGGTGAATCTGTGGAATTAATTGATGCAGAAGACTGTGGATGCCAAGTCAATGGATATTTTTAAGGCAGAGGTAGATAGATTCTTGATTGGTATGGTTTCAGGGATTATGAAGCAAAGGCAGGAGAATGGGGTTAGGTGGGAGAGATGGATCAGTCATGATTGAATGGCGGAGGAGACTCGATGAGCTGAACGGCCAAATTCTGCTCTTATCACTTCTTATGAAATGACTGGTGATGGGTGGCTCAAGGCAATACCTTCCCAATCTGAAAGCTCATCTTCCCAGAAATTTAAGTCAGGCTTTGAACAGCTACATGAGAATTTAGTTTAGATTAGAGAAACAACGCGAAAACAAGTCCTTCACCGCCACTGAGTCCACACTGACCATCGATGTCCCGTCCACACGAGTTCTATGTCAGACCACTTTCTCATCCACTCCCTACACACAAGGCACAATTTACAAAGGGTCAATTAACCTACAAAACTGCACGTCTTTGGGATGTGGGAGCAAGCTAACGCGGTCACAGGGAGAACGTACAAACTCCACACAGACAGCACACAAGGTCAGGATTGAACCCGGGTCTCTGGCACTGAGGCAGCAGCACTACCCACTGTCATAGAGAGTCATAGAGTCACAGAGTGATACAGTGTGGAAACAGGCCCTTTGGCCCAACTCGCCCACGCCGTAGCCAACAATGTCCCAGCTACCCTAGTCCCAACTTGGTCCATAACCCTCCAAACCTGTCCTATCCATGTACCTGTCCAATTGTTTCTTAAACAATGGGATAGTCCCAGCCTCAACTACCTCCTCCGGCAACTTGTTCCATACACCTCTCGGATTCCTATTAAATCTTTTCCCCTTCACCTTGAACCCATGTCCTCTGGTCCTTGATTCCCCTACTCTGGGCAAGAGACTCTGTGCATCTACTCGATCTATTCCTCTCTTGATTTAATACACCTCTGTAAGATGTTCCCTCATCCTCCTGCGCTCCATGGAATAAAGACCCAGCCTACTCAACCTCTCCCTATAGCTCACACCCACTAGCCCCGGCAACATCCTTGTAAATCTTTTCTGAACACTTTCAAGCTTGACAATATCGTTCCTATAACATGGTGCCCAGAACTGAACACAATACTCTAAATGCGGTCTCACCAATGTCTGAGACAACTGCAACATGGCCTCCCAACTTCTATACTCAATACTCTGACTGATGAAGGCCAAAATGCCGAAAGTCTTTTTCACCACTTTATGTGACTCGACCTTCATGGACCATGCACTTGTGCTCCTAGATCCCTCTGCTCTACAACATTACCCAAATTCCATCAACCATTCCTCCCGCCCATCTGGCCAATCGATCCAAATCCTGCTGTAGTCGTTCACAACCATCTTCACTATCTGCAAAAACATTAACTTCTATATTATCAGCAAACTTGTTAATCTTGCCCTGTATGTTCTTATCCAAATCATTGATGTAGATGACAAACAGTAACAGGCCCAGCACTGAACCCTGAGGCACACCACTAGTCACAGGCCTCCAGTCTGAGAAGCAACCTTCCACCATCACCCTCTGCTTCCTTCCATGGGGCCAATTTGCTATCCATTCAGCTATCTCTCCTTGGATCCCATGAGATCTAACCTTCCAGAGCAGCCTACCATGCAGAACCTTGTCGAACGCCTCACTGAAGTCCATGTTCACCAACATCTACAGCTCTTGCGCCTCACCGACATTTTTGGTCACGTCTCCAAAAAAAATAATTAATCAGCTTTGTGAGACACGACCCTCCCTTGTACAAAAACCATGCTTGACTGTCCTTAATAGCCGTGCCCATCCATATGCCTGTATATCCTATCCCTCAGAATACTCTATCTTCCATAACTTACCAAACTACAGTTGTTCAGCTCATCTGCCGACGTTAGTTCCCTGCTTTTTCCACTGCAGCCCTTCTTGAAACCAGAGGCGCGGCATTTGAGACATGGGTAATGCAGCTACTTGCAGACATTCTTGGGCTCAGTTTTTGATGGGGGGTGACTGCCTTCAAGTTGTTGGAGTGCACCTGTGGAGATTAGGGTCTTGATAAGCGGTGCCCCTCAGGGGTTGAAGCAACCAATGTTTGTTGTAGAATTTAAAAACATGGTTCTGTGGGGGGAGGGTATCAATCATTAGCTTGTGGCTTGTTGCTTAGTCAACCATGGAGGGTGGTGGCTCTCCTTGATTATTGTGGGACGAGAGGGCGGCAGCCGTCAAGGACGGGAAACAGGAATGAAGAGAAGTAGAGAGAAGAGAAGAGCCGAGAAGAGGCAGAGCGGAGCAGCGACGCCTCTCTTCTCTTCTCCGACCTAGGAGAAGAAACGGAAGGGATAAGGAGAACAAGCAGTCTTCCCTCTCCTCTCTCCTCTCCTCTCCTCTCCTCTCTCTCCTCTCCTCTCACTCTCCTCGACAAGAAACGAAACGAAATAGCACGGATAAAAAAGCACAGAACAAGAAGCGAAAAGAAAGAGCCAAAGAAGAGACCAGAGGAGCAAAGCAGAGGACGCGACGAGCCAGAGAGGAGTAAGAGAAGCGAGCGAAGGGAAGAAGCAGCAAAGAAGCCTCTCCCGCGGAGCGGAAAGCTCCCCTAGGAAAAGAAAAAGAAAGAGAAGAAAAGAGAAACTCCCCTCCACTCCCCTCCGCAGAAGAGAAGAGAAGAGCTGAGAAATGAAGAGAAGGAGAAAAGAGAGCGACAGGAACCGCGCGAAAAGAATAGAGAAGCAAAGACATCCGACTCCCCCTCCAGAATGAAGAAGAGGAGAGAAGAGAATAGAAGAGAATAGAAGAGGAACAGAAGAAGAGAAACGAAGGGCAGAAAGAGGGAAAGAGAGAGAAAAAAGAAGAGAAGAGAAGAGAAGAGAAGAGAACTCTTCCTCCCTCCTCTCCACTCCTCTCCTCTCCTCTGCCGAAGAGAAACTCGTCCTTTCCTCGAGGACGCCTCTTCTCTTCCCTCACGTCCCCCCTCCCCTCCCTCCTTCCCCCCTTTCTCCTCCCTCCCCTCCTCTCCCTCTCCTCACTCTCATCTTCCCATCCTCTCCTCTACCCCCCCTCCTCCACCCCTCCTTCTCCCCTCTCAACTTGCTCCTCCTCCCCTCCTTTCCCGTCTCCCCCCTCCTCTCCTCTCCTTCGTCTCCCTCCTCTCCTCTCCTTTCGTCTCCCCTCCTCCCCTCCTCTCCCCCTCCAGTCTCTTCTCTCCTCCTCTCCTCTCCTCCCTTCCTCCTTCCCTCCTCTCTCCTCTCATCTCTCATACGCGACTCCCTCTATTCCTCTCCTCTCCTCTCACTCCCCTCTCCCTCCCCTCCTCCCGCCTCCTCTCCCTCTACCCTCCCTCTCCCCTCCCCTCCCCTCCCTCCTCTGGCTCCTCTCCCTCTCCTCCTCCTCTCCCTCCTCTCCTCTCCTCTCCTCTCTCTCCTTCTCCTCTCCCCTCCCCTCCCATCCTTCCTCTTCTACTCCTCTCCCCTCGCATCCACTCTCCCCTCCCTTCCCCACCCCTCCCCTCCCCCTCCCCTCCTCTCCTCACCCGGCCATCTTCTTGTCCCGGGAGAGCCTCCTGCAGGTAATGGAGGCATTACCCCAGTACTACCAGCCCTTACGTCTCCATCTCCCTCCCAGTGACGCCGTCTGACAAGCACTGAGTTACTCCAGCACTCTGTGACAATAGACAATAGACAATAGGTGCAGGAGTAGGCCATTTGACCCTTCGAGCCAGCATCGCCATTCAATGTGATCATGGCTGATCATCCCCAATCAGTACCCCGTTCCTGCCTTCTCCCTATATCCCCTGATTCCACTATTTTTAAGAGCCCTATCTAGCTCGCTCTTGAAAGTATCCAGAGAACCGGCCTCCACCGCCCTCTGAGGCAGAGAATTCCACAGACTGAAACCACGTCTCCTATCCATGTTCTCCAGAGATGCTGCCTGACCCGCTGAGTTACTCCAGCACTATAGTTTTCTTTAGTTTAGTTTAGTGATACAGCGAAAAGCCTTTTGATGCGTGCCTTCCAGTCAGCGGAAAGACTATACATGATTTCAATCGAGCCGTCCACAGTGTAGCTTAAAGGGAATAAACTAGATTTTGTTTGAACCTCAATGAGGTTCAAATGACAATAAACGGTATTGTATTGTATTGTATTGTATTGTATTGTATTGTATTGTATTGTATTGTATTGTATTGTATTGTATTGTATTGTATAATGTTTAGTGCATGATAAAGTCCAGTAAAGTCCGATTAACAATTGGGATGTTCAACACAGATATTGTGGGCTGATGGGCTGGCCTTGTGCTGCTCTGATCTGCGTTCTGTGTAGGAGGGAGCTGGAACATCCAGGGGAAACCCATGTGAACCCAGGGAGAACACGTGAACTACACGCTGACAGTATAGATGCGAGGTGTGCACGGCTGTGAGACATGCAGTGCCACATCTATAGGAGGAAAACGAGAAGCAGATGCAGGGATCAATAGAACAATAGGGGAGGGACATCGGGGTTTTTAAAACGGATCTGACTGTTACTGGTGTTGGTGCAATGACTGGCATAAATATGATACACCGTCTGTCCACGAGCAATTTTTGGCCTGGAACTGCATGTGAGGTATTGTTAGATCAGTGTTCAGTTGAAGTCAGCTGTAATATAAACCCTGCTCAAATTAAATTGAATTTTGACAATGGTAAAAATAAAAATGCACTGGCATTGGCAGCTATGGGATATTCACGCTGGCAAGAAGCCTGTCCACATATCTCTCAGACATACTTCATACATTGTTGTCAATATATGCTGAAATTCAAACTTGTTTCTCCCCACCTGCCACCCCGCCACCTTCCACCATATTCCACTGGCATTCCTCCACTGTAGATGTTCTTCGACAGTATTGACTGACTCCCGTTTGCACATCTTTTAGCTACATCCTCACTGCAAGTGAGTTCCTGGCCAGATAAATCAGCGGCTCTTAATGTGATGGAACTCGACAGTAAAAAGTCAACATCAAAAGTTACAGTTACAGCTGCCAGTGCTGGAGTTCAGAGTTTTGAGTTTAGTTTATTGTCACGTTCACTGAGGTACAGTGAAAAGCTTTTGTTCGTGCTATCCAGTCAGTGGAACTATAACCACATGATTACAATTGAGCCATTTACAGTGTGTAGATACATGGTAAGGGAATCTGCAGGAAAGGGACTGCAGATGCCGGTTTACACCAAAATTAGACATAAAATTAAGGTAACTACAATTGAGTGGGACAGACAGCATCTCTGTCTGGAGAGAAAGAATGGCCGATGTATCGGGTCGAGACCCTTCTTCAGACTATTATGATAAGGGAATAACATTTAGTCCAAAGTAAAGCCAGCAAAGTCTGATCAAGGATAGTCCGAGGGTCACGAATGAGATAGATAGTAGTTCAGCACTGCTCTTGGGGTGTGGTAGGATGATTCAGTTGCCTGATAACAGCTGGGAAGAAACTGTCCCTGAATCTGGAGGTGTGCGTTTTCACACTTCTATACCTTTTGCCTGATGGGAGAGGGGAGAAGAGGGAGTGGCCAGAGTGCGACTCGTCCTTGATTATGCTGCTGGCCTTGCTGAGGTATAAATTGAGTCAATGGAAGGGAGGCTGGTTTTGTGACGGTCTGGGCTGCGTCCACATTTCGCTGCATGATCACAGTGAATGGTGGTGCTGGCTCGAAGGACCAAATGGCCTCCTCCTGCACCTATTTTCTATGTTTCTATGTTTCTATGACCTGGGACCACTTACCGAATAGTGAATGGATTGGCTCTGTAAGCCACTGCTCAGGCCACATTTGGAGCATTGTGAGCAATTTTGGGCTCCATGCCTGAGGAAGGATGTGCTGGCTCTGGAGAGGGTCCAGAGGAGGTTTACAAGAATGATCCCAGGAATGAGTGGGTTAACGTACGATGAGCGTTTGTCGGCACTGGGCCTGTACTTGCTGGAGTTTAGAAGAATGAGGGGGGGGACCGCATTGAAACATGCACAATAGTGAAAGCCTTGGATAGAGTGGAAGTGGACAGGTTATTTCCATTAGTGGGAGAGTCTAGGACCAGACGTCATAGCCTCAGAATTAAAGGACATTTCTTTAGGAAGGAGATGAGGAGGAATTTCTTCAGTCTGTGGGTGGTGACTCTGTGGAAGTCATTGCCACAGAAGGTTGTGGAGGCCAAGTCAATGGATATTTTTTAAGGCAGAGATAGATAGATTCTTGATTAGTAAGGGTGTTAGGGGTTATGGGGAGAAGGCAGGAGAATGGGGTTCGGAGGCAGAGATAGATCAACCATGATTGAATGGTAGGGTAGACTTAATGGGCTGAATGGCCTAATTCTGCTCCTTTCACTAGCACTGTACAAGGACCGTCTCAGATCAGGAACAGCTTCACCTCGTTTATGAACAGTCCTTCCATAAGCTAGGGCACCATCTGATTCATCCCAATCCCAGAGGGAACATTGGGCTTTGTCTCGGGAACTGGTGCGCTGCAATGCTGAGAACAATATTCTGCACTCAGTATCTTCACCTTTGCTCTACCCATTGTACCCGAGTTTGAACTAATTGTATTTATGTACAGTATGTCTGATCTGTTTGGATAGCATATGTAGCAAAGCTTTTCACTGTACCTCAGTACACGTGACAATAAAAAACCTAACTTTTGCCCAAACCCTCGCCTGCTATCCCCAATCCCACCTCAAGCTTTGCCTGAATCGCAACACTCATTCACCTGCCATCGTGGTAAAGTCCCCACCCTCACCAACGGGCCATCACCCTGACTGCAGAATCCCTCCTTGGCTGTCTTGCTATTGAGGGAGTGCAACGTAGGTTTACAAGGTTAATTCGGCAGGTAATTAAATAATTAATTAAGATGGCGGGACTGTCATATGCTGAGAGAATGGAAGGGCTGGGCTTGTATACTATGGAGTTTAGAAGCATGAGAGGGAATCTTATTGAAACATAAGATTCTTAAGAGTTTGGACACGCTAGAGGCAGGAAATGTGTTCCCGATGTTGGGGGATTCCAGAACCAGGGGCCACAGTTTAAGAAATGGGGTAAGCCATTTAGAACAGAGACGAGGAAACACTTTTTCACACAGAAAATTGTGAGTCTGTGGAATTCTCTGCCTCAGAGGGTGGTGGAGGCCGGTTCTCTTGATACTTTCAAGAGAGAGCAAGATAGATCTCTTGAAGATAGCGGAGTCAGGGGATATGGGGAGAAGGCAGGAACAGGGTACTGATTGTGGCTGATCAGCCATGATCACAATGAATGGCGGTGTTGGCTTGAAGGGCCGAATGGCCTACTCCTGCAACTATTGTCTACTGTCTATCGGCTGTCGACCTGACCTCCACTCTACGTTGGACTTCAGAGATACAGCCACGGAAACAGGCCCTTCGGCCCACTGAGTCTGTATACTAGCGATCAACCCATACACTAGCACTATCCTACACACACGAGGGACATTTAACACTTTTACCAAAGTCAATTAACCTACAAACTTGGAGTGTGGGAGGAAAAGAGCATGAACCAAGTCTTCATTGTCCCACCCTCCACCATTAAAGAGATGACCATCCATCTCCAGGCAAGCAGTCATTTGCCTTCCCTATAAATAATCCCATAGATTTAGTTCACAGATACAGCGCAGAGTCACCGAGTCCACACCTGCCAGTGATCCCCGCACACTGATACCACCCTACACACTAGGGACAGTTTACAATTGCACCAAGCCAATTCCCCTACAAACCTGTACGTCTTTAGAGTGTGGGAGGAAAGACAGCACCCGTAGTCAGGATCGAACCCGGGTCTCTGACACTGTTAGGCAGCAGCTCTACCGCTGCACCACCAAAATTATATTCTGGATGTAATTTCCAAACTCTTTGGGCCTGTGGTTTTGTTCAGAAACTGTCTGTTATTAGCAAGGAGGAGTGATGATGTGAAGATAATGGGAACCATGTGAGTGACTCACGGAGCCACACATGTGCAGTGGCAGCTGCGGGGCCAGATTTAGATGAAGAGAGGCCCTAGGCTATTCCGCTTGTGAGGCCCTTCCCAATCCCCCACCCCCAAAGACAAGAGGAAGATGGAAGAGTCCACCAGATTGACACCGATGTGCAACCGAGCGTGGCCAATGAGATAAGGGCTGGAAAGCTGCGCTTTTTAATTATTGCCAGTGCTAGTGTCGAGTTATCGGCTTAAAACACTTTTATTCTGAAATGGGCAAGGAAAATTACTGAAGTGTTGTTTAGAGACTACAGTGTATTGTGACAGCATACAAAGGCCCGTACGAAACTTTTCAAAAAGGGGGGTGGCATGGCAGGATTACAAACATTTTATGTGAAATAAGTGCACGCAGCACATATCACAAGCATGAAGCTCAAAGACCCTTGAGGCCGGGGTCCTGGGCCTGCTTAAGGGCCCTGGAAGCACTGGGGTGTTAGATGCTCTCTGGTGCACTCTGAGCCTTATTTTGGAGCATTTTTGCACCAAATTTATGACCAATATTTCAGAAATAATTTTGGTTGAGTCACGAGTAATGAATGGTTCGAATGGGATGATTGGGGTCATTGTTGTATACATTTTTTTAAAATCAAGAATTGAAGCTGTCCTTGTTTTAATAATCAAGCACTGTAAAATGTTATGTAAAATGTTATAAAGGAGCATGCAAACACTGCAAATAAAATACTGTAAGTTTTTGCAGTATATAAAACCTTTTTTTAGAAAATGTTTGTGTGTTGATTTGATTGCTTGTTACTGTTCGACTGTGTTAGTGTGTGCACATTAAAAATATGATGCAAAATGAAAGTCGCAAACTATGGAATTCATATTTTTCTTTTTTTTCCCTTTAGTCTTTATTGCTTTTATGCATACACAAATAAAACACAAATATAACAACGAAACATACAACAATGACAAATATTTCCTGTACTATGTCCAACCATTGTCTAAGTCTGGGTGTGTCCGCTGCAAGCCAGTTTCTTGTAATGGCCTTTCTGCCAGCTGTGAGTAGGATTTTAACCAAGTAATGATCTTCCTTCAGCACCACTGTAGTTATATTACCCAGGTATAAAATGGAGCACTTCTTGGAGACTATATATCCTAATACCTCCTTTAATTCTGAATGGTTCTATTTTGCGGGCAACTCCAGAAGATATGTGCATGATTTGCGTCTGTTTGACCACATTGCCTCCAGCATGTTTGCTGCCTAAGAATTTGCTTGCTTTTTATGTTAGGCGTAATAAAGAAACAAATCAACATTTTCCAATTAAATTCTCTCAATTTTTGTGAATTAGTGGATGTCTGTAGTGTTACACACATCACAGAATATGCCATTCTTCTTCTGAGATTGTGATGTTCAATTCCTTTTCCCACTTAAATTTTACATAAAATGTAGTTTTAGGTTGACATTCCATTAAACTATGATAAAGTTTAGAAATAATCCTTAATGTTTTTTGATGATACGCATTAACTATCACTTCTATCACTGGATTATTTTCTTCTAGTGCCTCCATTTTTACTTTTTTATTGTAATAATCTCTCATTTGGAGGTACCTAAACAAGTCTTGGTTCCGAAGTGCAAATCTATCCTTCAAATCTTGAAATCTTCTTAGCAACCACTCTTTAAATATTGAGTCATACATCCCTGGTTTAAATTCATTATCCACAGCTATCCAGCTATCCATCTTAAAACTTTTTGTCCTTTTCAGTTTAAGTTGTCTGGTAGAGTGAACCAGGTTTCTAAAGTAAATATCGTTATTGGGTCGTTTGTACTCCTGATATGTCCAGGAAGCGCATATTCTCCCAAGAGTGTTTGGCTGTGGAAGTCAGGGATATGTGTCTCAATCTCTTTCCACCTAGCTATATAGCTGTCCTCATACCAATTAATTAGTGGTCGAAGTTGGGCTGCACAGAAATATATCCTAAAATTTGGAAGTGCCATTCCACCTTTGTCCTTTGGCAACTGGAGTGTAGTGTATCGAATTCTGGCCTTCTTTCCTCCCCAAATAAATCTAGATATTTATTATTTTATCCCATTCCATGAATTGTTTTAATGGTATCTCTAGTGGCAGAGATTGAAACAAGTACAATAGCCTTGGCAAAATATTCATTTTCACCACATTTATCTTAACTACTAAAATCCATTGGGTAGGTGGACCATCTAGGGGAACTTCTTTACTCAGAGGGTGGTGGCTGTGTGGAATGAGCTTCCAGCAGAGGTGGTGGAGGCAGGATCGATTTTAACATTTAAAAGTAAAGTGGATAGGTATATGGACGTGAAGGGAATGGAGGGGTATGGTCTGAGTGCAGGTAGATGGGACTAGGGGAAAACAAATGGTCGGGAAAGGACTGGAAGGGCCGAGAGGGCCTGTCTCCGTGCTGTAATTGTTATATGGTTATATGGTTATATCTTTCTATATCATTTCTTATGTTTTGGTTGATGTGATTATAATTGGCCCCATACAAAAATGATATATTTTTTGTTACAGTGGCTTGCAAAAGTATTCATACCCCTTAAACTTGTCCACATTTTGTCACGTTACAACCACAAACGTAAATGTATTTTATTGGGATTCTATGTGATAGACCAACACAAAGTGGCGCATAATTGTGAAGTGGAAGGAAAATGATACATTGTTTTCAAATTTTTTTACAAATAAAAAACTGAAAAGTGTGGCGTGCAAAAGTATTCAGCCCCCTTTACTCTGAAACCCCTAAATAAAATCCAGTGCAGCCAATTGCCTTCAGAAGTCACCTAATTAGTAAATATACTTGTGTGTAATCCAATCTCAGTATCAATACAGCTCTTCTGTGAAGGCCTCAGAGGTTTGTTGGAGAACATTAGTGAACAAACAATGTTCCTTGGGCATCATGAAGCCCAAGGAACACATCAGACAGGTCAGGGATAAAGTTGTGGATAAGTTTAAAGCAGGGTTAGGTTATAAAAAAATATCCCAAGCTTTGAACATCTCACGGAGCACTGTTTAATCCATCATCCGAAAATGGAAAGGGTATGGCACAACTGAAAACCTACCAAGACATGGCCGTCCACCTAAACTGACAGGCTGGGCAAGGAGAGCATTGATCAGAGAAGCAGCCATGGACACTCTGGAGGAGCTGCAGAGATCCACAGCTCAGGTGGGAGAATCTGTCCACAGGACAACTATTAGTCATGCACTCCACAAATCGGGCCTTTATGGAAGAGTGGCAAGAAGAAAGCCATTGTTGAAACAAAGCCATAAGAAGTCCCGTTTGCAGTTTGCCACAAGCCATGTGGAGGAAGGTGCTCTGGTCTGATGAGACCAAAATTGAAGTTTTTGGCCTAAATGCAAAACGCTATGTGTGGCGGAAAACTAACACTGCACATCACCCTGAACACACAATCCCCACTGTGAAACATGGTGGTGGCAACATCATGCTGTGGGGATGCTTTTCTTCAGCAGGGACAAGGAAGCTGGTCAGAGTTGATGCGAAGATGGATGGAGCCAAATACAGGGCAAACTTGGAAGAAAACCTGTTAGAGTCTGCAAAAGACTTGAGACTGGGGCGGAGGTTCACCTTCCAGCAGGACAACGACCCTAAATATACAGCCAGAGCTACAATGGAATGGTTTAGATCAAAGCATATTCATGTGTTAGAATGGCCCAGTCAAAGTCCAGACCTAAATCCAATTGAGAATCTCTGGCAAGACTTGAAAATTGCTGTTCACAGACGCTCTCCATCCAATCTGACTGAGCTTGAGCTATTTTGCAAAGAAGAATGGCAAAATTTTCAGTCTCTAGATGTGCACAGCTGGTAGAGACATACCCCAAAAGACTTGCAGCTGTAATTGCAGCGAAAGGTGGTTCTACAAAGTATTGACTCAGCGGGGCTGAATACTTTTGCACGCCACACTTTACAGTTTTTTATTTGTAATAAAATTTGGAAACCATGTATCATTTTCCTTCCACTTCACAATTATGCACCACTTTGTGTTGGTTTATGCACATAAAATCCCAATAAAATACATTTATGTTTGTGATTGTAACGTGACAAAATGCGGAAATTTTTAAGGGGTATGAATACTTTTGCAAGTCACTGTATATGACTAAAAGACCAGATGCTGGCCTTTATAAATCAGAGCATTGAATATAGGAGTAGGGAAGTAATGTTAAAATTGTACAAGGCATTGGTAAGACCAATTCTGGAGTATGGTGTACAATTTTGGTCGCCTAGTTATAGGAAGGATGTCAACAAAATAGAGAGAGTACAGAGGAGATTTACTAGAATGTTGCCAGGGTTCCAGCAACTATGTTACAGAGAAAGGTTGAACAAGTTAGGTCCTTATTCTTTGGAGCGCAGAAGGTTAAGGGGGGACTTGATTGAGGTCTTTAAAATGATGAAAGGGATAGACAGAGTTGACGTGGATACGTTTTTCCCATTGAGGGTAGGGAAGATTCAAACAAGAGGGCATGACATGAGATTAAGGGACAGAAGTTTCGGGTAACGTGAGGCGGGAACTTCTTTACTCAGAGGGTGGTGGCTGTGTGGAATCAGCTTCCAGCAGAAGTGGTGGAGGCAGGATCGATTTTAACATTTAAGAGTAAAGTGGATAGGTATATGGACGTGAAGGGAATGGAGGGGTATGGTCTGAGTGCAGGTAGATGGGACTAGGGGAAAACAAATGGTCGGCACGGACTGGAAGGGCCGAGAGGGCCTGTTTCCGTGCTGTAATTGTTATATGGTTATATGGTTATATGTACCCTTAGGTATTTGATTAATTTTGAATCCCATTTGATATTATACTTTTGCTTGATTTCTTCTAGAGGAAGACAATTAAAGAGGAGGGTTTGAGTTTTTGAAATATTCACTTAATATCCTGCATAAAAATTAAATTTATCTATGATCCCCATCATTCCTGGAAATTAGGTGTTTACTTCCGTGAGATACATCATTAAGTCATCTGCAAAAAGGCCAATTTTATGTTCTCTGTCTCTTATCGTTACTCCCCTCAGTTCCCTATCTTGACGAATCGCTTGAGCCAATGGTTCAATATATATATAGCAAACAGGGTAGGGCTAAGACAACATCCCTGTCTCGTTCCTCTTCCTAACACAAATCTCTCAGTTAAGGATCCATTCACCTTTACTGTTGCAGTAGGTTTCTGGTAAATTGCTTTAATAACTTGAATTGAATCTTCGGTAACGCCAAATCTTTCAAGTGTTTGATATAAGAACTCCCATTTAACCCTATCGAAAGCCTTTTCCGCATCTAGGCTTATCAGGACAGCACACGTACTTTCCTTTTGAATCTTGTGTATTATATGTAGTGTTCTTCTAATACTGTCCTGTGTTTGTCTGCCTATTATAAAACCAGTCTGGTCTTCATCAATTAAATCTGGCATGACCGTTTCAAATTGTTTGGAGATAATTGAAGAATATAATTTAGAGTCCACATTTAGAATTGATATCGGTCTGTAGTTGGTACAATTTTCCTTGTCTTTGTTCTCTTTGGGGATTAATGTTATAATTGCCTCTTTCCATGATGGGGGTGTCTTGCCTTCTTTGATAATCCAGTTAAAGGTTCTCAGAAGAAGTGGGTTCAGCTCACACCAAAATATTTTATACCATTCCTGGGCCATGTTTGTTTTCATCCTACCAATTGTCTTCTCTATCTCCTCCAGTGATATTTCTGCTGTGATTAATTTATTTTGTGACTCTCCAATACAGGGCAGATCTATTGTACTTAAAAAAGTCCTCATTGATTCCCCATCTACTGTAGAGGTTTGTGTATATAATTCTTTATAATATTCCTGGAGGATGTATTCTATTTCTTTTGTATCACTCTTCAAATTCTGTGTACAGGGGTCCTTAATGTTGTGTATGACGTTGCCAGCCTGTTGTTTGCGTAGCCTTCGGGCAAGTATTTTAGTGGATTTAGGGCCTAGCTCATAATGTGCCTGTTTTACAAATCTTGCTTTTTTCTCCACTTCTTGACCCAATATTCCACCAATTTGTCCCCTCAAATCTTCTATTTGTTTATAAGTTCTCTGGTCCTTATTATTT
The DNA here is from genome assembly GCA_035221665.1 of Okamejei kenojei. NCBI lineage: Eukaryota > Metazoa > Chordata > Chondrichthyes > Rajiformes > Rajidae > Okamejei > Okamejei kenojei. The sequence goes on along the minus strand of CM069140.1, from coordinate 7,834,249 downwards.
TTGTACTTCTGTTCTAAATCCTTCAGGTCTGATATCAACTTATTATATGTTTTCATTCTGGCCTTTTTAATATGTGAGTTCCAATTATGTGATATTATTCATATGGAGGAGAAAATATAATTGCTCTAAAACATACCTTAATTTTGCAAAGATAATCCCCCTCTCCCTCTCCCCCCTCCTTCTCCCCCTCCCTCCCTTCTCTCTCTCCCTCCCATCTCTCTCTCTCCCCTCCCCCATCTCTCTCTCTCCCCTCCCCTCTCTCTCTCTCCCACCCCTCCTCTCTCTCTCCCCCTCCCATCTTTCTCTCCCCCTCTCTCACCTCTCTCAACCCCTCCTTTCCCCCTCTCACATCCCCCCCCTCTCTCTCCATCCCCTCCCCCTCTCTCTTCATCCCACGCAGCGAGGCTCTGACCACGCCGCAGACAATGTAGCCCCCCCCCCCCCCCCGGCCCGGAGAAACAGGCACTCCCGCAACGCAATATTCCACTACTTACCTGGAGTAGACACCTAGGATTTTTGATAGACGCGAGGCATCGAGGTGATTGTGTGGAGTGCAAATGGAGATCTGAACCCGCCGGGGCCCACAGCGCACGCGCGGAGAGACAACGTCATTTTGTGTCGCTGCTGCGTCACCGACTTCCCCCAACTGCGAAGGCGCAGATGGTCGCAATTTTTTTCCCCAAAACCTCCAGTGGGCTGGAACCAGAATTTCAGGTAATTTCCGTCAAAGCGGAAACGCCGATAGTGCTCCAATCTTTTTTCTCCTCTGGATTTTTTTACTCTGGGAAGAAAAAACACCTTGGCCAGAGGCCCCCTAGATTTAGAGGCCCTAGGCTTCAGCCTATGAAGCTTATAGGGAAATCTGGCCCTGCCGAGGCCCCTCAGATCTCGAGGCCCTAGGCTTCAGCCTATGAAGCTTATAGGGAAATCTGGCCCTGCCGAGGCCCCTCAGATCTCGAGGCCCTAGGCTTAAGCCTATAGAGCCTACATGTAAATGCGGCCCTGGGCAGCTGTCTTACCATGGTGGGTGGAGAGATCGCGATCTCCGCTCCATAAGGCCACACCAGCAGAGCTATATTCTGCTACCGCTGATCCTGCAGCTTTGCCCTGTGTGTGCCTCTTTAGCTGACTACTGCTGCTGACACTTTATGCTGAAAAAGGCAGCCGCAGCTGTTTGCAAAGAAAGAGAGCGAACCATTAGGTGCGGCTCCAACTTCCTAAGAAGTGAGTGGAGGGTTGTGAAGGTGTAAGAGCAGAGTGACTGGGCAGATGCGTCGTGCTCGTCAACAGAGCCTCTACAGCAGGCGGGTGGCAAGGACAGAGATTCCCCATAATGGGGCTAGTCACACGAGGCAGGGCACCGGCAACAGTGCGGTCATTCAAAAAATCATAAGACCATACGTGATAGTAGTAGAATTAGGCCAATCGGCCCATCAAGTCTATTCCGCCATTCAATCATGGCTGATCTATCTCTCCCCCCTAACCCTATTCGCCTGCCTTCTCCCCATAACCCCTGACACCCGTACTAATCAAAAATCTATCTCAGCCTTAAAAATATCCACTGACTTAGCCTCCACAGCCCTCTGGTGACCCGAGGCAGTAACTGGTGGTTGGTTTAATCACTGGCATGGTACAGAGATGCAGTGAAGTGCTTGTTATTCATGCTACCCTGTCAACTCCTACCTTACATGGGGACGGGGGGGCACAGTGGCACAGCAGTAGAGTTGCTGCCTTACAGCGCCAGAGACACAGAGTCGATCGTGACAACGGGTGCTGTCTGTACGGAGTGTGTACGTTCTCCCCGTGGCCGCGTGGGTTTTCCCCAGGTGCTCTGGTATCCTCTCACTCTCCAAAGATGAACTGGCTTGTAGGTTAATTGACCTGGTGAAAAAATTGAAAATTGTCCCTGGTGTTTATAGGATATTGTTAGCGCAGGGGCCGGTGGTCGGCATGGAAGCGTTGGGCCGAAGGGCCTATTTCCGTGCTGTAGATCTAAAACAAAAAGCTAAAAACTACTTCAGGGCACTTTCGGAGGGTGCAAGAATGGCGAGTGAGTGGACCGTTCACAACCACTGACTTGTTCATCTTTCTACAAACACTGCTTGACAGCATGACTTCTTTCTGCGTTTCTGCTTTTGTGTCGAGTCAGTCACCCAAGGCATCGCCCATACTTTTTCTCCAGAGATGCTGCCTGACCTGCTGAGTTACTCTGGCACTTAGTGTCTATCTTTGGTATAAACTAGCATCTACAGTTCATTTGCACACACCACTTGAATTACCATGGACTTGTTTTCGAATTGTGTTTTGCGCTAACGTTCTGTTTGTTTAGCTTGGTATCATTATGCGAGCGAGTTGCTGTCTTACGAAAGCTGGGAAAATGGCAATGGAAGAACAATCACCAGTTGGGCCATGAAAAGAAATTAAGTAATAAAGGGAAAATGTAAACAGCTGATGTTACAGTATCTCGTTTGGAGATCTCCCCACTCCCCGTCACTTATCTGTGGTCAATCATCTCCCAGCCTAACACGGATATTCTTTGTCCGTCCGTCTCTATGTGTCCATGGCCACATAGAGTCATAGAATGAAACAGCGTGGAAACAGGCCCTTCGGACCAACTTGCTCACACCGGCCAACATGTCCCAGCTACACTAGTCCCACCTGCCACATTTGGTCCATACCCCTCCAAACCTGTCCTATCCATGTACCCGTCCAACTGTTTCTTAAACGATGAGATAGTTCCAGCCTCAACTACCTCCTCTGTCAACTTGTTCCATGCACCCACCACCCTTTGTGTGAAAAAGTTCCTATTAAACCTTTTCCCCTTCACCTTAAACCTATGTCCTCTGGTCCTCGATCCACCTACTCTGGGCAAGAGACTGCGCATCTACCCAATCTATTGCTCTCAAGATTTTATACACCTCTATAAGATCACCCCTCACCCTCCTGTGCTCTAAGGTATAGAGACCCAGCCTACTCAATCCCTCCCCTTAGCTCAAACCCTCTAGTCCTGGCAACATCCTCGTAAACATGGAACATTGAAGCAGAATGTTCCGGGTTCAGACATGCACTGGAGACCCGAGGGATAAAATCTATGCCAGGATTCACAGTCAAAGCTGAGAGAGCAAAGTGCTTTAGAATCAATTAAACTGAGATATCAGTGGATGGAGTGTCACCATAATACTGTGTAGGAAGGAACTGCAGATGCTGGTTTAAACCGAAGATAGACACAAAATGCTGGAGTAACTCAGCGGGACAGGCAGCATCTCTGGAGAGAAGGAATGGGTGACATTTCGGGTCGAGACCCTTATTCTGGGTCATAACTTGCTTCCTGTCCCGTTGAGTTACTCCAGCATTTTGTGTCTATCACCATTATACTATCAGGCAAGAGCAGGACTCTCCTCCAGAGTGCTGGTGTTGTCTGATCGCCATCACAGAGGTGGTGTCTTTGTGCACAACTTATCAACTGCTTTACCAATAACAATGTAGCTGGAGTGGTTCAGCGGTGAAGTTGATGCCTCATGATGCCAAAGGCCTAGGTGTGATCCTGACTACGGGTGCTGTCTGTACGGATTTTAGATGTTCCCCCTGTGACCTGCGTGGGTTTTCTCCAGTTGCTCCGGTTTCCACCCACATTCCAAAGACGTACAGGTTGTAGGTTAATTGGCTTGGTGTAAATTGTCCCTAGTGTGTGTAAGATAGTGTTAGTGTGTGGCGATCGCTGGTCAGTGTCATACCTCGATGGGCAGAAGGACCTGTTTCCCCACTGTATCTCTAAACTAAACTAAACTAAGTTTCAAAGACCTACAGGTTTGTAGGTTAATTGGGTAACAATTAGAAATTGTCCCTAGTGTGTAGGATAGTGCTAGTGTACAGGGCTCGCTGGGCGACATGGACTGGGTGGGCCAAAGGATCTGTTTCCGCGCTGTATCTCTAAAGTCTAAACTACAAGGGGGAAGCTGGCCAGAAGATTGGTCATATAGTAGAAACAAAAACTGCAGATAATAGTTCATACACAAAAGAACATAGTGTGCTGGATTAACTCTGTGGGCCAGGCATCATCTCTGGAGCATATGGATAGGTGACGTTTTGGATCGAGACCCTACAATCAGTCTAAAGAAGGATCTCAACCCAAAACGTCACCATTCCATATTCTCCATAGATGCTGCCTGACCCGCTGAGTTACTCCAGCACTCTGTGAAACGTCACCTATCCATGTTCTCCAGAGATGCTGCCTGACCCGCTGATTTACTCCAGCACTCTGTGAAATGTCACGGATCCATGTTCCCCACAGATGCTGCCTGACCCGCTGAGTTACTCCAGCACTCTGTGAAACGTCACCTATCCATGTTCTCCACAGATGCTGCTTGACCCGCTGATTTACTCCAGCACTCTGTGAAACGTCACCTATCCATGTTCTCCAGAGATGCTGCCTGACCCGCTGATTTACTCCAGCACTCTGTGAAATGTCACCTATCCATGTTCTCCACAGATGCTGCCTGACCCACTGATTTACTCCAGCACTCTGTGAAATGTCACGTATCCATGTTCTCCAGAGATGCTGCCTGACCCGCTGAGTTACTCCAGCACTCTGTGAAACGTCACCTATCCATGTTCTCCGGAGATGCTGCCTGACCCGCTGAGTTACTCCAGCACTTTGTGTCCGAGTGGTGATATCGTCAAGTCTAGAGCCAACAATGACTTTGGCAAGGGATTAGTGTGAGCATCTTCAGCCTGTGTTTTGTGTTCACCACTATTCCAACAAGCATTTGTAATGCAGTGTCAATCTCGGTCAGCTTTGTTTGTGGAAATCATAAAGTGATAATCAGTGAATCGGCAAAGCACTTTCATGAGTTAGTCATTTGTTTCTAACCTGGCTTAACTTGCAGATAAAGGCTCATCTACACAGGCTGTGTAATCTTTGAATTGTCTGTCAGCTCACTTTACTGACAGCTTTGTGTATCTTCGAGTCTAGACATCTCTGAAGAAGGTGGAAGGATGTTAAATTCCGAAGTTTGATGTTTTAATGGGAATTTCAAAAGAGTTTTCAAAGGCACGGCAGAGTGACTGTTACAACCACCGCCAGTCCCATCTCCCATATGACTAGAGTTCTCATGCAGAATGCCAGATGCGTCGGACTGCTCCTGGGAGGTTCGCACTACATTTGCCTAATGAGATATTGGATACGGACAAAACATGTTACAATTGAAAATATCATCGGTACGTTTCAAAAGACACTGATACATCAAGGATATCCGTGAGCACTAACCTCTGATAGCCAGAGAAACCAATGACATCACTGACCCACGGAGGAGTTGTGTTTCCTGTGCCAGCACTTTGATTCGCTTTTGCTGAATGCTGCATCACTTATGTAGCCCAAGTCGATACTAGAGTTTGTTTGTAATCATAGGGTCATACAGCACGGAAACATGCCCTTCGGCCCAACTTGCCCAGGCTGGCCAAGATGCCCCATCTGCACGTCCTACCTGCCCATGTTAGTCCCATATCCCTCTCAACTATTGCTATCCACATAGACACAAAATGCTGGAGTAACAAAGCAGGACAGGCATCATCTCTGGAGAGAAGGAATAGATGACGTTTCGGGTCGAGACCCTTCTTCAGATGAGATATTGCAGCATTTTATGTCTATCTTCAGTGTAAACCAGTGACTGCAGTTCCTTCCCACACATTTCCTATCCATGTAATGTTTTATGTGTCATTCCTAACTGTCACTGTATGCCACGTTGTTACTCGCGGGCGGAGCACCAAAGCAAATTCCATGTATGTGTATACTTGGCCAATAAACTTATTCATACCTGACCAAATGCATTTAAATGGTGTTACAGAACCCAGTGAGGGAGTACATTGCCCCATTATGTGTGCATCCTTTCTTTGACCTGCTGCAGTGCCTCCTTGGGACATTTGGACATACAACGTGTCTGTAGCTGTACGGCCATTGGAGCATGCCGCACATTATCTGAACCTGTACGGGTGTCGTCTGTATCTCAAACACCCACTGTCTGCTGCTATATTTCTATTTACCTCTGTGTGCGTATCCTCTCCCCTACACTATACCACCAGCCAATGCCATCATGACCACCAATATTTTCCAACTTGGAAATCTAATGGGCCTGTCCCACATACGCAACTATTTAGGCGACTGTTGGCACCCATCAAGGGTCTTTGCAGATCGCCGAACATTTTCAATATGATGAAAAACCAGAACAAGGTACGACTCTTTGGGCGACTTCTCACGACCATACAGGCTTCGCCCCGCGACATGTCGCCAGGGTGTCGCCTGTATGGTCGTGAATAGTCTCCTCAGTCGCCCAAAGAGACGTAGCATCTTTCTGGTCACCGCTAACTAACCTATGACAGGTGCCGGCAGTAGCCAAAAACAGTTGCGTAAGTGGGACTGGCCCATAAAGCACTACTCCAAAATAATTCTTAAGACGCACAAAATTTTACAACTAAGGTGAATGTGCTTGTAACAAACAATATTTTGTGTTAATATCTAGTCTCAGCTGCTTGAGGCATAAATAAAGTCAAGATTATGTGGCTACTGAGAGAGCAGTGTGAATAAAGAACGTTGTCAAAGTGTTATTTCTATTTTTATTGGTAGATATAACCAAATCCTAAATCAGGGCCATCAAGCTATTGATACGGTTATACCATACAGGTTGTTTTAAAACCTCACATCCCTTGCTCAGGCCCCCATACAGTGTGGGAAAGGAAAGTACGGAGCGCTAATGTTCACACCAGACCACCTACCATGTTGAATAAGTTAACTTCAAAGCAAATGTGAAATGTAATGGGAAGACTCAACAGGATATGAAATAGAATTGGGATTGTACCTGTCAGTCAACTGGACTGTGGGGACAAAGAGTGTTGACACCAAGGGCAGCAAGTTGGTGCAGCGGTAGAGTTACTGCCTTACAGCGCAAGAGATCCCGACTACGGGGGCTGTCTGTGCGGAGTCTGTACGTTCTCCCCGCGCCCTGCGTGGGTTTTCTCCGAGATCTTCGGCTTCCTCCCACACTCCACAGACGTAGGTTAATTGGCTTGGTGTAAATTGGTGATGTGTAGATTGTCCCTCGTGTGTGTAGGGTAGTGTTAATGTGCGGGGATCACTGGTCGGTGTAGACTTGGTGAGCTGAAGGTCCTGTTTCAGTGATGTATCTCTAAATTAAAACAAAAACTAAACGCAAAGTTTTATATTAATAACATGTATTTCCTTGTTAATATTTTATACCATCTTTTTAAGAATAGTTATCCAGAACACTGGTATTTGGAATAAATAGCTATGCGTGCGATAATTTGTTGGACGATGTATCTGTTGTAATGTCATCAAGTACAATCATTATAGAGCACACTGGATTGTTAAGACAGACAGCAGATGTCTATATAGCATCTTGCGTGCTCCCTTGTGTATAATTTTATATATAATTTATTTTATCACATGAGGAAAAAACATAAATTAACTGATGTGTTTATTTTATTCAACTTTTTGATCATCCTAAAAATATGTAAAGAAAACCAAGAGTTAAAAAAAAAGTTTCATTACCACTGGAGTTGGAAAATCATTCTATTAGAATGATACAAAACCACTCCAATGTCTAAACACTGGGCGTCAGCCCCATCCTATCCATTTCGGGCTTTGATTACTGCAGTTTTGTTCTTAAAATCTAGCTAAAAAACCATGGAGTATGCGATTTAATATATTAGTATCCAATTAATCTAACTTTCTCTGAAGGGCCTGTCCCACTTACACGACCTAATTCATGACCTTTTTTACTCGCGGACATTTTCCATTAGGCTAGAAAAACGTCCTGACCTACTTGATGCCGCGAGTACCTACGACTAGCATCACGGCCCGCTACGACCTACCTACGACCTCCTACGGCCTCCTACGGCCTCGTGACGACCATGCTGCGAGTATGAGTCAAGGGCAAACTCAGCAGACGTCGTGAATTTGGTCGTGAAAGTGGGACAGGCCCTTAACTCTCCCTGACGAAAGCTCACAATACCACAAAATATCAACTTTGGTCGCTAAATTGCTACACAATGTAAAGTTACAGTTCAACAGTTGCCTCCGGCGATCCGCCAGTGTTGCCAGTTATGAAATTTATGATTCCACTAGCTCGTCTGGGCTTCCCTAAAAGGTTATATTACAGTAAATTTGGGAAATATCCTGCTACTTTGAAATTAGAAAACCATAGGCAGACAGAGAAAAACAGATCAAATTTACAGCTCCACTGCCATTAAAACCAATAAGAGCTTACTAACGACTTTAATGGCAATGTCTTTTTCAAGTGTAGAAAAAAATATATAAATATTTGAATAAATTAAGTAATTCACCCTTCATTCACCCCTCTAGTTTCATTCACCCCAAAATAATTTCATTCGCCCGTGGGTGAACCATTCACCAGTTTAAGAAGCACTGCCATAAAGTACAGAAATACTTATATGACCAATTAAATATTTTTGAGAGACAGCCACTATTGAAAACTACCAATTCATTTCCAATGCCCTGATCCATTTAAAGTCCTTAGATTAAGGTAGACCAAAACGAAGGAGAAACTCAGCGGGTGAGGCAGCATCTACGGAGCGAAGGAAATAGGCAACATCGAAACCCATCTTCAGACTTTAGTTTAGTTAAGTTTAGTTTAGCTAAGAGATACAATGTGGAAACAGGGCTCTCGGCCCACCGAGTCCGGGCCTACCAGCAATCTCCGCACATTAACACTATCCTACACACACTAGGGACAATTTTACATTTATACAAAGCCAATTAACGTACAAACCTGTATGTCTTTGGAGTGTGGGAGGAAACCGAAGATCTCGGAGAAAACCCACGCGGGTCGCGGGGAGAACGTACAAACTCCATACAGATAAGCATCAATAGTCAGGATTGAACCCTGACTAAGCAGTAGCCCTAATGCTGCGCTGCTCTTCAATCTTTTGTATAACACCTTCTGTCTTTTCAAATCTGGCCTTTGTCCAACCATCTTCCAGTCAACCCCCCCTCCCCCCCCTCACCTCACCTCGCCTCACCTATGGCCACCTATTACCTGCCAGACTTTGTCCTGCCCCTTCTCTCTTCCACCTTTCTTCTGCCTCACTGCCCCTCCCCCCCACACAATCCGTGGAAAGATGTGTCCCGACCATCTCCGTTTTAGCACCATTGATGCTGACTGGAGGGTGTACACCACCTAATTTACTGAAATCAGCGGGCACTGAGGGAGAAGTCATTGTCTTGACACCATGTTATTAAGCTCTTGATCTTCAGAAGAAGGGAATGAGGACTCTGACCAGAGGAATCCAACCCCTTTATCCACAAGAACCATTGGGGCATTTGAGTTTGAGTTTAGCTTATTGTCACGTGTACCGAGGTACAGTGAAAAGCTTTTGTTGCCTGCTAACCAGTCAGTGGAGAGACAATACATGATTACAATCGAGCCATCCACAGTGTACAGATACATGATAAAGGGAATAACGTGTGAATAACGTTTAGTGCCAGATGAAGTCAGTAATGTCTGATCAAAGACAGTCCAAGGATCACCAATGAGGAAGTTAGCAGTTTAGGACTGCTCTCTAGTTGTCGGTAGAATGGTTCAGTTGCCTGATAACAGCTGTGAAGATATGAGCCAAAAGCGGGCAGGTTGGACTAGTATGGACAGGCATCTCGGTTGGTATTGGCGAGTTGGGCCGCAGGGCCTGTTTCTGTGTTGTATGACTCACAATTTAAAATGCATAATTGGTCAACTGTATTCCTTCCCATTAGAAATTGCAAGAGAAGAAATAGCAGAGTCCCTGTCTGCAACAGAAATGGTGTCAGAGGATGGGAGGACTGCTCACATTGTCTGTAGAAATATCCCGACCGGAATCGTCACCTATCCATGTTCTCCAGAGATTCTGCCTGACCCGCTGAGTTACTCCAGCACTCTGTGAAACGTCACCTATCCATGTTCTCCAGAGATGCTGCCTGACCCGCTGAGTTACTCCAGCACTCTGTGAAACGTCACCTATCCATGTTCTCCACAGATGCTGCCTGACCCGCTGAGTTACTCCAGCACTCTGTGAAACGTCACCTATCCATGTTCTCCACAGATGCTGCCTGACCCGCTGAGTTACTCCAGCACTCTGTGAAACGTCACCTATCCATGTTCTCCACAGATGCTGCCTGACCCGCTGAGTTACTCCAGCACTCTGTGAAACGTCACCTATCCATGTTCTCCAGAGATGCTCCCTGGCCCGCTGATTTACTCCAGCACTCTGTGAAACATCACCTATCCATGTTCTCCAGAGATGCTGCCTGACCCGCTGAGTTACTCCAGCACTCTGTGAAACGTCACCTATCCATGTTCTCCAGAGATGCTGCCTGACCCACTGAGTTACTCCAGCACTCTGTGAAACATCACCTATCCATGTTCTCCACAGATGCTGCCTGACCCGCTGAGTTACTCCAGCACTCTGTGTTCTATGAATCCTATTGTGTTTTTATTTACAAAGGAAGATGGGGACAATGTAACAAATTGCAGACAGATCTAATGTTGGTGTTGAGTATACTATGGGAATGGTTAAGAGGAATATGGGCCATACACGGGCATATGACACACTGGTTAACCTAAAGAGTACCTTCAGAAACAGACTGGTTCCACCAAGATGCAGCACAGAATACCACAGGAGATCATTCTCCCCTGTGGCCATTAAGCTGTACAACTCCTCCCCATTCTGTCGTGGGGTAGACTGAGACTGACTCACCTCCCCCCACCTCCTCAATCTTTGCACATCCCCAAAGCCTTTCCACTCGTCACTTTAATTTCATGTTTCCAGCATTTTGTTTCATGTTTTTGTGACTATTGGCAAATTAATTTCCCTCCTGGGATAAATAAAGTTCTATCGTATCGTATCGTATCGTATCGTATCGTATCGTATCGTATTGTATTGAATTGTATCGTATGGGAAGTGGTCATTGCAAAGAAGCAGCCAGCCATCAGATCAGTGGGAGCTATGCTGCACGGCAACAGGTTCTTCGGCCCATCTCGTCCAGTGCTGTACTGGTGCAGGTAGTGAGGGAATGACATGATTTGGAACTCCAAAGTGCGCACACCTTCGACGTTAGTCATTAGACTTTAGAGATACAGCGTGGAAACAGGCCCTTCAGCCCACTGGGCTAGCACTGACCAGTGATGTTGTATTTTGTACTGTATTGTAGTTCAATGATTTATTAGCCAAGTATGTAAAAACATACCAAGAATTTGATTTGCAATACAGTCATACCAAAAAAGCAACAAGACGCACAACTACATAAAAATTAACGTATTATCTTCTTCCCTCCTTTCCTCCCGCGGTCGGGGCAGTCGAACCATCCGCAGTCAGGGAGGTTGAAGCTCCTGCGATCGGGCCGATCGAAGCTCCCGCAGTCGGGGCGGTCCTGATCACCCCGTACACTAGCACTATCCTACACAATAGGGACAATTCACTGAAACCTATTAACCTACAAAACTGCACGTCTTTGGGATGTGGGAGGAAACCGGAGGACCCGGAGAAAACCAACACCGTCACAGGTAGAACGTGCAAACTCCGTGCGAACAGAAAGCACCCGTAGTCCGGCTCCAACCCAGGTCTCTGGCACTTGTGAGGCAGCAACTCTACTGGGGCGACAACGTGCCACCCCTTCCTCCCCCCCCCCACCCCCCCCCCCCGCATTTTCTTACAAGTTGCATGCAGAAAAAGTGAATGAAATTTCAATCCCATCCGCTTCCGTTCATAGTTGAAATGACTGGCTCATCTCCACGCATACCAGGATCAAACTGAATGCTGAACAAACCCCAAAAGGGACATTATTCAGCCCTTTGCCGATTCCTGGGCTGAACATGAGATAACAAAAGAACATGTTGCTAGTTGAACTGTATCAACAGTCAAAACGGGTGCTGTCAGCACAGATAGTGGAGTGCCAGATGAAGTCAGGGATGACTCCACCTAATAACCTAGGGTGCAAATAGTGCCCACATGCACCTCCATAGAAGGGTCTCGACCCGAAACGTCGCCTATCTCCTTCGCTCCTTAGATGCTGCTGCACCCGCTGAGTTTCTCCAGCCTTTTGTGTACCCTCGATTCTCCAGCATCTGCAGTTCCTTCTTTGACACCTCCATAGAATAATGATTTTCTCAAAATCAATACACTGAAGGACACGTATGATTTGAAAAAGACCCCACAGAGTCGGTAACAGCTTTCATATTCATGCCTGCCTCCTTTATCCACACATCTTGCATATTGTGGATGCACTGAAAGTGAAGCCAGTGAGAGGAGAAAGGTTTAATAGGAACCTGAGGGGCAACCTTGCATGAACTGAGCTGCCGGAGGACGTAGATACAAGAAACTGCAGATGCTGGTTTGCAAAAATGTCTCGACCAGAAACGTCACCTATCCATGTTCTCCAGAGATGCTGCCTGACCCGCTGAGTTACTCCAGCACTCTGTGAAACGTCACCTATCCATGTTCTCCACAGATGCTGCCTGACCCGCTGAGTTACTCCAGCACTCTGTGGAACGTCACCTATCCATGTTCTCCAGAGATGCTGCCTGACCCGCTGAGTTACTCCAGCACTCTGTGAAACGTCACCTATCCATGTTCTCCAGAGATGCTGCCTGACCCGCTGAGTTACTCCAGCACTCTGTGAAACGTCACCTATCCATGTTCTCCAGAGATGCTGCCTGACCCGCTGAGTTACTCCAGCACTCTGTGAAACGTCACCTATCCATGTTCTCCACAGATGCTGCCTGACCCGCTGAGTTACTCCAGCACTGTGTGAAACGTCACCTATCCATGTTCTCCACAGATGCTGCCTGACCCGCTGAGTTACTCCAGCACTCTGTGAAACGTCACCTATCCATGTTCTCCACAGATGCTGCCTGACCCGCTGAGTTACTCCAGCACTCTGTGAAACGTCACCTATCCATGTTCTCCACAGATGCTGCCTGACCCGCTGAGTTACTCCAGCACTCTGTGAAACGTCACCTATCCATGTTCTCCACAGATGCTGCCTGACCCGCTGAGTTACTCCAGCAGTTTTTGCCAGTGGAGGTAGTTGAAGCAGGTACAATGACAGCATCTAAAAAACATTTGTACAGGTACGTAGATAGGAAAGGTATGGAGGAATTGGGCCAAATATGGGCAAATGGGATAAACTTCGATGGGCATTTTGTTTGGGATACATAGTTTCATGCATTTTGTGTTTTTTATGACTGCTAGCAGATCAATTTCCCTCCTGGGATGAATAAAGTTCTATTGTATCGTGTCGTATCTTATCGGATGGATGAGTTGGGCTGAAGGGCCAGTTTCCATGCTGAATGAATCTAGGACTATATTATTTTGCACTATTATTGAATTGTTGATTTTTATATGTACGTGTGTATATATATATATATATACACACTGAACTTTTATTTCTTCATTATTATATTGTTTACAATGTACTATGTTTACATGTTCTGTTGTGCTGCTGCAAGTAAGAATGTCATTGTTCTATCTGGGACACATGATAATAAAACACTCTTGAAAGACTTTCAAATGTAGTCTTAAAGGCCCGTTGTCCAGGTGGCGGCTCTGGGATGGCTCTGAGGGGTCAGCCGGGCCAGGCGATATTGTAGATGTCCTCCACCGCTCCGTGCCACTGTAGACCGTGTCCCATCCACTTGCTCGGCCTCTTGGATCTAATGGAGCCCCAGGCTGCTGCAGGGCCTCCAGCGGCCCACTCCACCGATACCTCGACCCGGACAGATCGACTCTTGTTTGCACCACCCCTCACCTCACAGGGCCACCGCTCCAGGAGATGGTTCCAAATGCAGAGGGTGATAAAACCTCTATAATTAGATGAATGCAAACATTACTGGTGAGTAGCGCAGAGGCCGTTCTGCTGATCTGGCAAGTGGTTGTCCTTCAGCAAACATCGCTAAGCCGATGACCTGCTCTATTCTGTCTACGTGGTGTGTGATTTCCCACTGTGCACGAATTGCTGCAGTATTTACGTTTCTGAAGTCCTCTCCCAGCTACATGTTGCCCAAGGATGCAGCCTGAGGTCACGGAATGCAAGGAATGCCACATCAATGCAAACCCTGATATTTTATCACAGTACAATATTTATTTTGCAAGTGGCAAATGGACAGGGAACAAATAATGCATTTAAATTACCTCCAGGGGAACATTTCCTCCCTTCCGTCTGCACGTTTATTCATGTCTCCATTACTTCACACACAGTGCACAATCTTTCAACTTTTTGCCTGTTCTCAGATAGTTGCAGTGGAGTTGCTGCCTCACAGCGCCACAGAGCCGGGTTCGATCCCGACCATGGGTGCTGTCTGTACAGAGTTTGTACGCTCTCCCTGTGACTGCATGGGTATTCTCCGGCAGCTCCGGTATCCTCCTGCACTCCAAAGACGTACAGGTTTGGAGGTTAACCGGTGTGTCGGATAGAACTAGTGCATGGGTGATCAGACTCAGTGGGTTCGAAGGGGCTGTTTGCACGCTGTATCTCTACACTAAAATATGTCCCGAAACGGAACAATCAAATTATTTCTTGCAGCAGCAGAACAGATATATAAACATATTATTCTGTAAAACCCATAATAAACAACAACAAAAAAGTTCAGCTTATAGAGTCATACAGTGTGGAAACAGGCCCTTCAGCCCAATTTACGCCCTCCCTGCCATTTGGCCCATATCCCTCCAAACCTGTCCAAACCTGTCCAAACCTGTCCAAACCATGTACATGTCTAACTGTTTCTTAAACATTGGGATAGTCCCAGCCTCAACTACCTCCTCTGGTAGCTTGTTCCATACACCCACCACCCTCTGCGTGAAAAGATTACCCCTTAGGTTCCGATTAAGTCTTTACCCCTCATTTGTAAATCTACAAAACCTATGTCCTCTATTCCTCTCAAGATCACAACTAATGCCTCCACAATCTCTAAAGCCACCTCTTTCAGAACCCCAGGGGGCAGTCCATCTGGTCCTGGTGACTTATCCACCTTCAGACCTTTCAGCTTCCCAAGCACCTTCTCCCTTAGTAATAGTCACTCCACTAACTTCCAACCCCTGACTCCCTTGAATTGCTGGTGTCCTTCACTGTGAAAACTAGCATTTTAATTCCTTCGCCATTTCCTTATTCCCCATTACCACCTCTCCGACATCATTTTCCAATGGTCCAATGTCCACTCTTCCCTCTTTCTGAATAAATTTGGTACACAATATATGTTCCTTCTGGCTTCTTCTGCAGTTGTATAGGGCTCTGGTGAAACCATATCTGGAGTATTGCGTACAGTTTTGGTCTCCTAATTTGAGGAAGGACATCCTTGTGATTGAGGCAGTGCAGCGTAGGTTCACGCGATTGATCCCTGGGATGGCGGGACTGTCATATGAGGAAAGATTGAAAAGACTAGGCTTGTATTCACTGGAGTTTAGAAGGATGAGGGGAGATCTTATTGAAACATATAAAATTATACAAGGACTGGACAGACTGGATACAGGAAAAATGTTCCCAATGTTGGGCGACCAGACCCAGGGGTCACAGAATAAAGTGGAGGCCATTTAAGACTGAGGTGAGAAAAAACGTTTTCACCCAGAGAGTTGTGAATTTATGGAATTCCCTGCCACAGAGGGCAGTGGAGGCCAAATTACTGGATGGATTTAAGAGAGAGTTAAATAGAGCTCTAGGGGCTAATGGAATCAAGGGATATGGGGAGAAGGCAGGCACGGGCTATTGATTAGGGACGATCAGCCATGATCACAATGAATGGCTCGAAGGGTCGAATGACCTCCTCTTGCACAAAGTTTCTATGTTTCTATATTTATAACATTGGCTAGCACCTTCGTATTTCATCTTTTCTTCCCATATTGCCTTTTTAGTTACCTTCTGTTGTTTTTTTTTAAAGCTTCCCAATCCTCTGGCTTCTCACTAATCTTTACATTGTTATACGCATTCTCTTTTAGTTTTATACTGTCCTTGACTTCCCTTGTCAGCCACGGTCGCCTCATTCTCCCCCTAGAATCTTTCTTCCTCTTCGGAATGAAAAAAATCCTGCATCTTCTGGAGTATTCCCAGAAATTCCTACCATTGCTGTTCCACGGTCATTCCTGCTAGGTTCCCTTTCCAATCAACTTTAGCCAGCTCCTCCCTCATGCCCCTGTAGTCCCCTTTGCTCATCAGAAATACGAACACATCCAATTTTATCTTCTCCCTCTCAAATTGCTAGTTACATTTTATATTATGGGCACTACTTCCTAGTGGTTCATTTAATTAAGCTCATTACACAATACCAAATCCAGAATTGCTTTTTCCCTGGTAGGCTAAACTCCAAGCTGCTCTAGGAAACCCTCGGAAACACTCTACAAATTCTCTCTCTTGGGGTCCAGTACAAACCTGATTTTCCCAGTCTATCTGCATATTGAAATCCCCCATGACCACCATAACACTGCTTTTCTTACAAGGTAGGAGATTGTATCTCCTGATGTAACTTGCACCCTACTTCCTGGCTACTGTTTGGAGGCCCGTAAATAACTCCCATCAGAGTGTTTTTACCCTTGCAGTTTCTCAGCTCTATGGATTGGTTGGGTAAGTGGGCAGATGCAATATAATGTAGATAAATGTGAGGTTATCCACTTTGGTGGCAAGAATTTAGGAGATTGAGAGGGGATCTTATAGAAACTTACAAAATTCTTAAGGGGTTGGACAGGCTAGATGCAGGAAGATTGTTCCCGATGTTGGGGAAGTCCAGGACAAGGGGTCACAGCTTAAGGATAAGGCGGAAATCCTTTAAGACCGAGATGAGAAAGACTTTTTTCACACAGAGAGTGGTGAGTCTCTGGAACTCTCTGCCACAGAGGGTAGTTGAGGCCAGTTCATTGGCTATATTTAAGAGTGAGTTGGATGTGGCCCTTGTGGCTAAGGGGATCAGAGGGTATGGAGAGAAGGCAGGTACGGGATACTGAGTTGGATGATCAGCCATGATCATATTGAATGGCGGTGCAGGCTCGAAGGGCTGAATGGCCTACTCCTGCACCTAATTTCTATGTTTCTATGAATTGGATGGCAAATTATTATGTGAATGGTGTCAGATAGGGAAAAGGGGAAGTGCAACGAGACCCGGGTGTCCTTGTACATAATTTACTGAAAGTACGCATGCAGGTGCAGCAGGCGGTGAAGTAAGCCACTGGCATGTTGGCCTTCATAGCGAGAGGATTTGCGCAATGTTGGTCTCCTAATTTGAGGAAGAACATTCTTGCTATTGCGGGAGTGCAGCATAGGTTCACCAGGTTAATTCCTGGGATGGCGGGACTGACATATGAGGAAAGAATGGGTCGACTGGGACTGTATTCACTAGAATTTAGAAGGATGAGAGAGGATCTTATAGAAACATATAAAATTCTTAAAGGATTGGACAGGCTAGATACAGGAAACATGTTCCCAATGTTGGGGGAATCCAGAACCAGGGGTCACAGTTTAAGAATAAGGGGTAGGCCATTTAGGTCAGAGATGAGGAAAAACTTTTTCACCCAGAGAGTTGTGAATCTTTGGATTTCTCTGCCACAGAAGGCTGTGGAGGCCAATTTACTGGATGTTTTCAAGAGTTAGATTTACCTCTTTGGGCTGACGGAATCAAGTGCGATATGGAGAGAAGGCAGGAACGGAGTACTGATTCTGTATGCAGCCATGATCATATTGAACGGCAGTGCTGGCTTGAAAGGCTGAATGGCCTACTCCTGCACGTATTGTCTTTGTCTCTATGTTGAAAGCTATGCCCTCTAACATTTGATTTTTCATCCTGGGAGAAAACCTTTGGCTGCCTTGATGGCATATCCAAGAGGATAAATGAGCTTGAACTCTCACACAACAGTTTAATTTCATAAATGTCATAATCGACATTTCCCATCACTTGAACTCGCAAGGCTAAAGCGATTTTAAACCAGTAAGCCATGCCTAATGAAGCTGAGTGTGGAATTGTCTCCAGTTCCACTGCTTAACTGTATTATTCTGCTTGATTGACCCTTCCCCAATGAAACCCTCTTAGCCGAGTAATCATCCCGGCTTTCATTGTGTTTCTTGTCGAGCTGCTGCTTTGGAAATATTTACCTTAGAGCTGCTATATTCGAGTTAAAAAATTACTCGCTGAGTCACGGATGACGTTCATTTATTGATCTATAATTGCACATGGCAAAGCAAACACCGATCTTTATTACAGATCTATTGACCCAAAGTTATTAATTAATGCAACTTTGCCGCTCAGTGTTTGGTCGACAAGCCCTGTGAGATGCAGCCGGATTTTAGAATGAGTGACTGAAAATTCATTCGGATGAATAGATTATGAAGGAAGATTCTCTGCGACCCATTCACCAGTCCGCACAGATTTATTGTGAAGTTTAGAGGTGGGCAAGCGTCCTGTGCAAATGTTTTCTCTCCCGCTCAATAAATAAGTAAGGAGGTTGAGGAGTAAACTAAACATTTTTACTCTTCCGCCTCCTGGCAACCACCATTAAGCATTTATGTAGGCTCTGACATTTGATCGGTTTTCCTTTATAGGAATATGAAAGGTAACTTTTTTTTTAACAGGAATCTGAGGGGTAACCTTTTCGCACAAAGGGTGGTGGGTGTATGGAACAAGCTGCCAGAGGAGGTAGTTGAGGCTGGGACTATCCCAACGTTTAAGAAACAGTTAGATAAGTACATGGATAGGACAGGTTTGGAGGGAGATGGACCAAATGCTGACAGGTGGGACAAGTGTAGCTGGGACATGTTGGCCGGTGTGGGCAAGTTGGGCCGAAGGGCCTGTTTCCACACTGTATCACTCTATGATTCTATGACTCTACGGAATCATATAGTTAGAATCAAAAAATAGAATTCTCAATGTCTGGAGAACGTTTGGAGAAATGTATGAAACCTTTTATCATTCCAACAACTACAACTCAAAAACAACCTGAAAAGTAATCAATACTTTAAATATCTTCAAATCCGTGACTTCTTGAAAAAACATGCAAAAAAACATAAATCTTTGACCAGATATATTAGATGAAGTTATGAACAGATAGGCGGATTCTACTAATTTAATATCATATTTGTATAATATCATTTTAAACATAGAGATACCACCGTCTGATGCAATTAGAAGAGATTGGGAACAAGAATTATCTATAAATATCTCAAAAGACAGATGGGATAAATACTTGCTATATGTACATAAATGTTCGATAAATGTAAGACATACCTTAATTCAATTCAAAATTTTACATAGATTATATTACTCAAAAACTAAACTGAATAAATGTTTTCCAAATGTGTCTCCCATCTGTGATAAATGTTCATCTCAAGAAGCAACTATAGCACACTCCTTTGTCTTTTGCATAAAACTTCAGAAGTATTGGAAGGAAATTTTCAAAATTTTTACAAAAGTATTTAAAACAGAAATGAACCCCTAATGCAGAACTAATTATCTTTGGAACAATGGAGGTTGGCTCTGAGCTGACTTCGTTCCAAAAGAGTTTCCTTAATTATGGCTTAATAACGACAAAAAAACATATTAAAATTCTGGAAAAATGCACCAACACCAACGCTTAAAATGTGGATTTCAAACATGTCTGAAATGTTACACCTAGAAGATATGAGATTCATCCTAGCAGGCAAATCAGACCAATTCTTAAAGATTTGGTCTCCCTTTATCGATTTATTACAAGCATATGGTGCAACATAACCCTGGAAATTAACTGTTTCAGAACCGGGTGAGGGGTGCGCAAAGATAAGAAGCAGGTATATTTTATTTTTATTTTATTTATTTTTTGTTTTCCTTTTCCCTTTTTTTTCTCGCTCTCTCTTCTTCTCTCTCTTTTACTTGTACTTTTTGACAAACTATCACTTTCACCACTTCACCGAACTTTCTTTCTCCCTCTTTTTGCTTCTACTACTTTTATATTATTAAATTTAATTTAAATAAGTTGTACATGAAATGTATTATATTATTCTTGGTTTACACTACAGTGTATGACTTCTAATAAAAATATTATATTAAAAAAAAAAGAATTCTCAATGTCTCTTCCCATTTTCAAGTACCACCGATCGATCCATTGCCCAGCCCTCACTGCGATCAATGTCCCATTACCCTGTCACCCTGGTCCAGTTTATGGACATCCCCACCCTCCTATATCCACTCTGCCCAATCCAATGTATCACGTAGCACAGAAACAGGCCCTTCGGCCCAACTTATCCATGCCGACCAACATGCCCCATATATACTAGTCCCATTTACACACACTTGGTCCATATCCCTCTAAACCTTTCCTATCCAAATACCAAATGCCTTTTAAAGGTTGTTATAGTACCTGCCTCAATCATCACCTCTGGCAACTGGTTTTATGCACACACCACCTCGGAGTGAAAACTTTGCCCCTCAGGTTCCTATTAGATCTAATTCCCCTCTCACATGTCCTCCGGTTCTGGATTTCCCTATTCTTGGTAAAAGACTGACCCTATCCATTCCTGGGCAACCTTGTAAACTGGGCAGCTGTATCTAGAATAAAAATCGGTTTCCATTGTGCTTAGAGTTTAGGGTCAAACCCATGTTTTACCTCTCATGGCCCTGGTAGGGAATTCCAAAGTTGAGGTGAGAATAGCTGAAGACACAGCCACCAGTGGTGAACCTAGTGCAGTGCAGATAGCTAGAAAGGTTTTATCATTCATAAGTCATAGGTGCAAAATTAAGGTATTCTCCTATCGAGTCTACTTTGCCATTCAGTCATGGCTGATCTATCTTTCCCCCTCAACCCCATTCTCCTGCCTTCTCCCCATAACCCCAAATCAAACCACACTAATCAAAAATCGATTAATCTTGATTTTAAAAATATCTATTGACTTCACATTGAATCCACAGATTCACCACCCTCTGGCTAAAGAAATTCCTCCTCATCTCCTTTCTAAACATAGAAACATAGAAAATAGGTGCAGGAGTAGGCCCTTCAATATGATCATGGCTGATCATCTAACTCAGTATCCGCTACCTGCCTTCTCTCCATACCCCATGATCCCCTTAGCTTCAAGGGCCACATCTATCTCCCTCTTAAATATAGCCAATGAACTGGCCTCAACTACCTTCTGTGGCAGAGAATTCCAGAGATTCACCACTCTTTGTGCGAATTTTTTTTTCTCATCTCGGTCCTACAAGACTTCCCCCTTATCCTTAAACTGTGACACCTTGTTCTGGGCTTCCCCAGCATCGGGAACAATCTTCCTGCATCTAGCCTGTCCAACCCCTTAAGAATTTTATAAGTTTCTATAAGATCCCCCCTCAATCTTCTAAATTCTAGCGAGTACATGCCGAGTCTATCCAGTCTTCCTTCATATGAAAGTCCTGACATCCCAGGAATCAGTCTGGAAAGTCTGGAAAGATACGTCCTTTTATTCTGAGGCTGTGTCCTTTGGTTCTAGACTCTCCCACCAGTGGAAACATCCTCTCCACATCCACTCTATCCAAGCCTTTCACTATTCGATAAGTTTGAATGAAGTCCCCCCTCATTCTTCTAAACGTCAGCGAGTACAGGCCCAGTGCCATCAAACGCTGCTGGGAACATTCTCATAAACCTCCTCTGGACCCTCTCCAATGCCAACACATCCTTCCTCAGATATGGGGCCCAAAACTGCTCACAATACACCAAATGTGATCTGGCCAGCACCAGCAAAGTCTCAGAATTACATCCCCGTTTTTATATTCTAATTGCATTTGCCTTCCTTACTACCGTTTCAACTTGCAAATTAACATTTTGCGAATCCTGCACCAGCACTCCCAAGTTCCTTTGCACCGCAGATATCTGAATCCTCTCCCCATTTAGAAAATAGTCTACGCCTTTATTCCTACTACCCAAATGCACGACTCACACTTTGCTACACTGTATTCCATCTGCCACTTCTTTACTCACTCTCCCAACCTGTCCAATTATTTCTGCAGAGTCCCTGCTTCCTCTACACTACCTGCCCCTCCACCTATCTTTATTCCATCTGCAAACTTAGCCACACAGCCATCAAAGCCATCGCCCAAATCATCGATGTACAACATGAAGGGGACTTTACTGGCTTTCTCTTGCAACAAAAGCTTTTCACTGTACCTCGGTACACGTGACAATAAACTAAACTCAAAACTCTTATCACCAGCAGCCAACCGGAAAAAGCCCCCTTTATTGCCACTCTTTGCTTCTGCCATCCAACCAACCTGCTATCCATGCTAGTATCTGCCCTTTGATACCATGGGCTTTTCTTCTTTTGCAACACGTGATCAAAGGTCTTCTGAAAATCCAGGTAAACAACATCCACGACTCTCCTTTTTCTAACCTGCCATTTACTTCTCAAAATATTCCAACAGATTTGTTAGGTAAATCATCCCCTTCACCAAACCATGCTGACTTCAGCCTATTTTACCACGTGCTTCTAAGTAATCGGAAACCTCATCCTTAATAATGGGCTCTAGTTTACTTTGGTTTAGTTTAGAGATACGGCGCAGAAACAAGCCCTTTGGCCCACCGAGTTCGCATTGACCAGCGATCCCCGTACATTAACACTTTCCCACACGCTCTAGAGACAATTTACAGTTCTACCAAGCCAATTAACCTATAAACCTGTACGTCTTTGGAGTGTGGGAGGAAACCGGAGAACCCAGAGATAACCCACGCGGACACGGGGAGAACGTACAAACTCCGTACAGATGGCACCCCTAGTCGGGATCGAACCCGGGTCTCTGGCGTTGCAAGGCAGCAACTCTACCGCTGCGCCACCGTGCCACCAATGGATACTCTAATGGACTCTAATGGACACTGTATTCACAGCTTAGACTGGAGAACTGTGGACACAAGGAACTGCAGATGCTAGAACATTGGGCAAAACACAAGTGTTGGAGGAAATCAGCAGATCAGGCAGCATCGGTGGATGGAATGGACAGGCGACGATTTGGGTTGGCACCATTTTTCAGACTGATGGAGGAGTGGCGAGAAAGCTGGTGAAGGGGTGCACATGAACCTCATTGGGAAGGGCTGCTTCTTCCATCTGACCCGAAAAATCATCTCTCCATTCCCTCTACAGATGCTGTCTGAGTTCCTCCAGCACTTTGTATCCTTTTGTCTAAATGAGTATCTGCAGTTCCTTCAACATTTTGTGCAGTTTCTGCAACATATTAATTAATAACCCTTTGAGTTATCTTTGTTTTCCCTTACCACCCCAATGTATTGATGAGACGGTTAAAGCAAATCACCAGAGTTGGCCTCTTATCTTTCCCACCTTGAATTAAATTAAAGGTTCCAAGGCCTATGATCAGGAATATTTTTCTGATATGAATCCACATTTTCTTTACTGAACAATTGAATATTGAAGAGCAATGTCCTTTGATAAAATACTTTAATTCCCACCAATCTGCTCTTGATGTGTTATGGATTTTACCATTATTTTCCAGTATTGATCAGGTCGAGCTGTCAGGAAGCAGACTTTCTCAGCGTTTCTTGGAGCCCTCACCAAAGCCCACACTCAAAGTACAAAATTCACATCTGCTAAACGTATCATCCGGCATTTGTGCCGATTTCTTCGTTTAGTTTAGTTTAGGGAAACAGGCCCTTTGGCCCACTGTATCCGCAGCAACCAGTAATCCCCGCACACTAATGGGCCTATCCCACTTAGGCAACTGTAGTCGCCACATGGTCGCCACATGTTCGCAGGTGGTTGCCGGGAAGTCGCCTTCATGGTCGTGAGGAGTTCCCGTATTCTGGGAACTAGTCGCGTCCTCATTAAGGTCGCCGCAAATATTTCAACATGCTGAAAAATTAGCGGCGACTAGAATGAAGCCGCCATGGAGAGTAGCGAGAATTCTCGTGAGGTAAGTGGGTCACCAGGAGGTCGTAGGTTCTCATAGGTTGTAGCCGGTTGTGACCGCTGAATTTCATTGGCTCATTGGGAAAAAAAATGTTAGCAGTAGTTTTCAGAACCAAGGATCCCGACTGGTAATGTTAATGTTCCCCGAGCTGCACAGCCGTGTATCTCTGGCTTCTTAAAAGTTGTCTCCACTCCTTCTCCCCCCTCTCCCCCCTATTTCCCCCTCTTTTAAAGGACTTACCGTACACTGTGGTTTAGCCATCTTAATTACAGCGCCAACCTTCCTGTTCATCGTGGTGTGTGTCTGTATCACATTGGCTTTGCACCGTGTGAATTTCACTCAGACAGCGCTGCCTCCGCTTACCTGTCCCCCACCTGCATAATGGGCTGGTGAAGGAAGAGATGTGTTTGTGTGTGTGTGTTCCACTCTGACAGTCCCCGTTCCAGTTGGCGTTTTGTCAGGCGACTGCTGGCAACTTGACAGTCGCCGGCAGTCGCCTGAAAAATCGCCTAAGTGGGACAGGCCCATAACACTATCTGATACACACTCGGGACAATTTGCAATTTGACCAAAGCCAATTAACCTTCAAGCCTGAACGTCTCTGGAGTGCGGGAGGAAACTGGAGCACGCGGAGAAAACCCACGCAGGTTACGGGGAGAACGTACAAACTCCGTACAACAGCACTTACAGTCAGGGTTGAACACTGTAAGGCAGCAACTCTACTGATGTGCCACTGTGCTGCCCTTGGGGTCTTGTAATTATTGTGTTCCTATCAATATTCCTGTGATGTTTAGCCAACTGAACAAATGCAGCATCAAATACAGATCTTTCCAATCAAGACTTTTGAATCAGTCATCACAAAGCATCCATTTGCACATAAAAACAAAAAAACTAGTGGGTGAGAGGAAAAACATATTTCGAAACTGGTGACAGCCATTATTGTGCATTTGGACATATTCCAATGGTTCCATGCATGCAAAGTAACACGTGCAAAAGGTACAGAAATCCCCAAAGTAAGAGGTGTGTGAAGTGAGAAAATAAAAGAAATATCAAACAGCAATTTTACTTCAGAGTCACGTGAGTGACTACGTGAAGAAGCCCCGCCTGGCGCTTGATTGACATTACGTCGACGCTGACGGCAGAGCAAGAGCTGCAGAGGCAGCTCCTCGACAGCGGTAGGTACGGGCCCACAGGTAAGTGCAGTTGAATACTTACAGGGCATATCTAAAACTCTGTGGCTGGTGTATAGAGCCACCAGGAGTTAAAAAGAATTTGAAAGGAAAAAATAAAGTAAAAGTTAAAATGGAAAGAAAACACTCCGTGTAGAAAAAAACGGAGTTTAAAAAAAAAAAAAGTGTCGCAGGGGAATACTCAGCGATCGGGACGGGAGATTAAGTGCGGAGCCGGTTCCAATACTGGTGGCCGTTAAAATATTGTTAGAGAGGTTTTAGTTGCTCCACAAACTTTTGGCTATGAGACGCCAGTAGGGAGGAACATTTTTTTTAAAAAGTCTGAGAGGCCATGATTTAAAAAGTTTTAATAAAAAGGCCTCCAGACAAAAAAGCTTTATGGCTTAAAATTAACGGAGAAAGACTCCAAAAATAAAAAAAATTCAACTAGAGGGTTTAAAAGACCCAGAATATTCCCAAAAATCAGGCCCTAAGGGGTTTACATATATTAAAATATATGATGGAATTTATCAATGTGGGAATATCTACCTCAGATTGTTTTGGAGGTAGTCTCCTTGAGGAAAAACTCAGGAGTAACCAGGGCAGTAAAAGAATATGAAAAACTGACCCTAAAGATGCATTGATAGTGGTGGCTGGTCATAAAGTACCCACCACAGCACAAATATATATACAGGTGTACTAAGTACGATACCTGAATGAAGGAGTGAGGCCATGGAAAGTGACCATGGAAACCAAAATTAATTGGTCTCTCACCGAAGCTGTTATGGTTGAAACAGCAGAATTATTGATAAAACCTTTATGTTTTATTAAGGTATCAACAGTGAATCTGTTTATGGTACCCATGTCTCAATTATATGGAGACATAAGGAAATACGATTTGTGGAGCTCAATGCGATAATAATATATAATTATTATATATATATATATATATATATATATATATACATATATATATATGTTATTGGGACCAATTTTGCACTTTAGATTTGCAGGTCAAAACAGATCAAGCTATGTTAAACTCCCGATTATTATGGAGTAAACCTGCCTCAGGATAAATCAAAGACATTGATTACAAAGGACAGACTATTGGTCATTAAACTTTGGAAAAAGATTATGATCCAATGTAAAGATTTGATAATGGATCAAAACAAAGGCAGGAGGATGATAAATAAATATTTATCCAACACAGCCTTATGTGAACCCATATGATTGGGAAGAGAAGGCTTCATGTACATTTGAAAAGGTGCAAAAAATTGTTACAGAAGAAGTTGATGAAATCTCCAATTGTGGGAGATTACAGGTGTGTTATGATCAATGATATGGCATAACAAAGGACTACAAAAAAAATGTAAAAGGAATTGGTTCACCTGTACAGGAAAACCTAAAAATTTATTTTAGATTTGCACCCAAAATATCTCCAATAAAGAAGAGGTACTTACATTTGTATTATAAATTTCCCCAGGGAAAAAGAAGATGTGGTGGTAAAGCCATACAAAACATCATTTTAAATACAATTTCACAGTGTAAAAACATTTTATTAAAATGGACATCTTCAACATTGAAAAACAGTTGTTATTAACAAATTGTTAATCATTACTATAAGACTCGAAGGATTGGTATTTAGTACCAATTTATTATCATATTACAGGTGCTTGAAATTAATTAGAATGGGTCCGCTGTGCACGTTAAGACATTGTCTAATGGATTAAATTCAGTTCTAGGCTGTTCACATAATACTGGAACAACAATTGTACTGATAAGAAGATCAGCACTTGCACTAATGAGGACATGGTCATGGTTTATCTTGATCACATTTTAAATTGGAAGGTTGATCAGGAGTCAGCTGCAAATTAGTGCAGCAATTACAAGCCTGTTGAGAGGCGAGGGTCCTGACCCATCCAATAAAAACTATGTTTTAGGCATTCATAAACATTCCTAAATTACTATTTTGGATTTGGGAGTAATTCAGCACCATATGAGGGGGAAAAATGTTTTCCGAGATACAAATATGTCATTGCTTTGTTGACAAACATTGTCCCTCCATCAGAGAAGGAGCTTAGGTAAAAAAAGCTCCACAACAGGAAAAACACAAGCATTATAAGAGTATGCAGGCCTTTGTGACAGGTCTATGCAAATATCAAAGAATATGTTATCAGAATTAAAGTAGTGGATAGAAAAGGTCCACAAGCTGCTTTAAATATATAAGCTTAGCAGCCGTTGCAAGCTGAAGCAAGTATTATCAGATGATGGATAGCTTCTGTGATTATTTGGTTAAGATAAGAATAATATCTATTCTTATCAAGTTAATATTTGATACGTCCCTTGTTTGGGACTACGGACAATAACACCAGGTAATTGCAAATGGATTGTCCTAAGAAATTCTTAAGAAATGTATTAATTATTGAAGTATCACGAGTTTATGGATTAAATGCCTATTGTTCTATTATGGAAGTGTGCATATCATATCAGGTGAACAATACCACGGCTGTGGCATATATCAATCACGTGAGACAAGTAAGATCATTATTAAGTGATTATCTGGGTAGATGTGGCGTATTCTAAAAATGTTTTAGTCCAGCTGTTTATCTCTAAGGAAGAGACAATGTTGTCATAGACAACAAATCAGGGGAAAAACATTGTCAGTAATATGGATTATTTACCATTAATCTGGTTGTATCCAGATTAAATCACCGATCTCTCAAATGTTCTCGTGGGAAAACCGAGAACAGGAGCGGTGGATGCATTTCTTTAAATTACGAGGAAAGATGTTCTTTTATGTTCCTCATTTTTGTCTGATAGGGCAGTGTCTGATGAAAATGTAGCAGGACGCTGCCAGGGGCGCTTTGGTGGCCCAAACCGGACCTTCATGGTTTTCATTAATGTTGAGACTGATGTTGAACCACTTATGATGACTCATAGTTGCAGTAATTTATTGTTGTACAAAGTCATCCATGACATGAAGATATGAATTTGGCTATCTGCAGGTTTGACCAGACCATTATAACAGTTTGATGGTCAAAGAGGTCTATGAATGTCGTAACAATGTAACAATATAACAATATAACAATTATGTACAAAAGGAATGTTATACCTGCAATTTGGAGAAATAGTTTTAAAAAACAATATTTTGTTTATAAGAAATTGGAAGTCTTTTGCAGATAGTAAAAGTTATTTATCATATTAGATATATGGGAGTTCCTTGTGGATTGCATTTTTTCTCAGCATCTAATTGATTGCGCCAATAATAGGGCTCATGGTGTTTATCGTCCTATTTAGGACAAATTGCTGACCAAGAAGTTATCGGGTTCATTCGTAATATCCCGATATGAAAAAGGGATATATATATACACATATAAATATAAATATATATATAATCTGTCCAAAGTTGAAATACAGAAGTTGGGAGATCAGCATTGTCCTGAATTGCCTTAGGCAATGGACTCCAATTCTATCAATGATTCAAAAAATTAACATTGAAAGTAATAATGCTCATGACTTTAGTATCAGCATAAGAGTGCAAACATTGCAAATATTACGTTATATAATTGAATGTGGCTACAGATTACATTATCTTATATGTTTATGAATTTACCAAACAAAGAAGACCAAGAAGAGCTGGAACCAAGGTAAACTTTAAGCATATCCTGTCAGCCAAAAAATTGTGGGTGGGTCAGCATTGACTCAATATGTTAAAGGAGGTAAGAGTCTCTGTGGTGGTGAGACAGCACTACTTATTACACACAAAAACCACATTAAGTATCAGTAAAAACGGATGGTTCTCGATAATTATATTCTAGATGGTTAAAACATGTTTAACACTCTGTGAAAAAGTTGCCCCTCAGGTCATGAGTAAAACTCTCACCTTGTTCTTCAGGTTTAGCCTCCCCAAAACTGGGGGTAAGAAGACAATGGGTCTATCTTTGCCATGACAAGGGGCTTAGATTAAACCTAAATTTGTAACTAAAAACATGAAAGAAAAAGACAGTTTAAATCTCTTTTCACAATCTCAGAAATTTCTGAGGATGTTTGCAGGCAACGTGATTGTTCTATTGGAGTGGAGCCGTTGTTGCAAATTAAGGGCATTAACTTAAGATCATCTTAGATATAATGGTTAGAAATGTTTTAGTTTAGTCTACTTTAGAGATACAGCACAGAAACAGGCCCTTCGGCCCACTTGTCAGCACCGACCAGCGATCCCCACATGCTTACATTATAACCATATAACCATATAACCATATAACAATTACAGCCGACCATTTGTTTTCCCCTAGTCCACACACTAGGGCCAGTTTACAATTTTACAGAATCTAATTTTACTTTGGGCTGGAGAGCGCAGCTCCACCAGCGGTAAGTAATAAAAGTAATAAGTGGTTTAAACAACTTTCTGCGTGTACTTAAACTCTGTAAGGCTGGTTCAGGAGCCAGCGGGAGTACTCTCAAAATGGAGAGAGTAGCGAAAAAGAGTGCTGCCATTCGCAGTAAGATACTTACTCGCGGGACCGCGGTTAGTGAACGTAGGTCGGGCAGGGAAATACCGGCTGCGGTAACGCCGGTTCCGAGGAAGCCGACTGCAGACCCGCCGGCAGCTCAACTGCCTCCATCAACTCTGGTGCCTCAGGGCGCTGTGGGGGGGGAAGGCAAAACGGAAATCAGCCAGGCCCGTTTATTCAGACGTGTCTGACCAAGAAGACTCCCCTCCTTCCAACAAGAAGGTCTGGGGACGTCTCGATAAAATGGAAAAAATGATAGAAAAAATGATGAACCATGAAGTGTTCCAGTCGGGGTCGCATACCCCCAGGATTCCCCAACAACTTTCTGGAACAGCCTCAGGCAGAGGCCCGTATGGCGAGGAGGACTTCCAGCACGCATATGAGTTCCAATGGGAATCCCCCTCACCAGCACCTTGATTAGGGCTGGTCGAGACCTCCCTTGAGCAAGGCTCGGGAGAGCCAGGGCAGGAGGATTCTGACCCTGAAGTTGGTGTCACTGCTCTTGTGCATACACCAAAGCACATGAGCCATGCTCCAGGTGTCCTGGATGTGGCCAGAAATGTTGCCATCCCGGAGGGGACTGGTGAAGCCATGGAGGATAATCTGGCTAGTAATATAAACTATATGGCCTCTCACCAGCTCCAGGACTCTATCATGGAGGAAACATCAACTCGTTACCAGACACCTGTCAACTGTGCGTCGCTCAAGGTGCCCACCGTGAACTCGGCCATCTGCGCACAAATGAGCACATCGATGAGGGGGCAGGAGCTCCGTTTCCAGAGAGTCCTCAAATTGGTGGGGGTGGGGATCACGGCATTTGGGTGAATGGTCCAAGGAGCGCCGATGTCAGGAACACAGCAGGATATGTTGGCCCTACTGTGCAATGCTCATTTCGAGATAAATTGTATCCAGTAGATCACCATCAAGCCGACACTAAACCCACGCTTCACAGCTCTCTGTAAGTCCTCCAACATCCAGGCGCCAAATTTTTTATTTGGGGAAGACCTGGCAAAACAGGTTAAGGACCTAGAGGAAGAGGCCAAAACCATCGGCCTCATTTAGACCTACACACCCTCGGCCAGGATACCACCTCGCAGGCCTTTTCCATTCAGACGGGCTTCAGATGCTGGAGAAGGTCCAAGTAGAGGGTTGCCAGTTGTACGCTGTCCATATGAACCTGTGCTCAACCCCAACATGGCCAGAAGATTGAGAAATTCGAGGTCGGCTATGGAGGTACGGGTAACTGATTCAGTCCAGGATATATCCTCTGGGGAACAACCTCCGGTTGGGGATAGGTTACAATTGTTTTATGATGAATGGTGCTGCATAACATCCGATCTGTTTATACTGGACAGTGTCTGGAGGTCTCGAATTGAGTTTATGTCAGGAATATATCCGCCTACACAAAATACACCGTCGGGTATTGGTTTTTTCAGGATCAGAAACTCTACAGGTGAATGATGAAATTGGGGTTTTTATTCCAAAAAGGGGTAATTGAAAGGACGGTATATCATCCTCAACAATTTGCGTCCAAAATATTCCCCAGGCAGAAAAATATGGTGGGTGTCGAGTCATTCTGGACCTAACCCGGTTAAATTCTTATGTCCAGTATAGGCATTTTAGGGACACTAGCGGATGAGACCCGATAGATTGTTGTGCCTCTAGATCAAATCCTCGGGGCCGCAGGATGGTCCAGGGAATCGATGTTTTCCAAGTTTTATGACAAACCTGTCCTGGCAGTGCAAGGTTTTGGGCCTGCTGTTTTGGGTTCCATTTGATTTATTTTGTAAATTTCATTTGTAATTTCCCCCAGGGATAGAGAGGTTATTACTGTTTTGTTTATTATTAAAATGTTTATTGAATAATTTAAGCAATGTCCAATACATTATTTGTTCAATCCTGTGTCAACTGAAGCAGTGTGTCGTATGGAACTGGATCTATGGCATGAAATCACAGAGCTTTGAAATCTTCGCGTAGTCACTCAAGTGTCTTCGAAGTAAAATAGTAAGATTAAACGAGAACTTACCAGTTTGAAGTTTGATCCTTATTTTATGAGGAGTTACGGTGAGCGATTACGTGCCCCCCGCTCCCGACCCTCATGATCGTAAAGATCATCTGGTGGTTCTAGTCTTCTGAGTCTTACTATATCACTTCGACTATAGTTATTGTGATTTCACACCGCTGCTTTGAAGTATGATGCGTATGTGCCTGGCGGGGCTTCTTCATGTAATCCCTCATCATAACTCCTCATAAAATGAACATCAAACTTCTAACTTCTCATTTAATCTTACTATTAACCTGCAAATCTGTACGTCTTTGAAGTGTGGGAGGAATCCGAAGATCTCGGAGAAAATCTACGCAGGGCACGGGGAGAATGTACAAACTCCGTACAGGCAGCACCCGTAGTCAGGATTGAACCAGTGTCTCTGGCTCTGTTAGGTAATAGATCCTCAGCTATGCCCACCGTGCCACCTGTCTGTGTTTTGAGTGCAGAGAATTATAAGGGATTGGATTGCTGTGTTATTGTAACTAGAACCTGTAAGGTTTTCCCAAAGGAGAGGTGAGCGATTATTGATAAAAACCAAAGAATGAAGGAGAACAGCACAGGGCAAGGAGTGAATGAAATGTTTCTACTCTGGCAGATGCAAGTGTGATGGCCAGGACAATTTCTCTCTGGTAGCTGAAGATTGTATGCATACATACAACAATTTCACATGGGCAGCACAGTGGAGCTGCGGGTGTAGCCGCAGCGGGTAGAGCTGATTCCCCTCACAGCTCCAGTATCCCAGAATTGATCTGGACCGCGGATGCTGTCATAGTGAAGTTTGCACGTTTTCCATGTGACCACGTGAGATTCCTTCAGGTGCTCTGATTTCCTCCCACATAAGAACTTAAGACTTAGGAGCAGAATTAAACCCTTCGACCCATCGAGTCTAGTCTGCCATTTTTTTTTCTCAACCCCATTCTCCTGCCTTCTCCCCATTACCTTTGATGCCCTTACTAATTAGTTTAGAGATACAGCATGGAAACAGGCCCTTCGGCCCACCGGGTCCGCGCTGACCAGCGATCCCCGCACATTAACACTATCCTCCACCCACTAGGGACAATTTTTACATTTACCAAGCCAAGTAACCTACAAACCTGTACGTCTTTGGAGTGTAGGAGGAAACCAAAGATCTCGGAGAAAACCCATGCTGGTCACGGGGAGAACGTACAAACTCCATACAAACAGCACCCGTAGTCGGGATCGAACCCGGGTCTTTGGCGCTGCATTCGCTGTAAGGGAGCAACTCTACCGCTGCGCCACCGTGATTAATCATTGTTTAGCCCGAACGTCCCAAAGACATGCAGATTTGTAGGTTAATTAGACTTTGTAAATTGCCCCCAGTGTGTGTAGGGTGTGGATGAGAAAGTGGGATAACATAGAGCTAGTGTGAACCAATGGATGGCATGTACTGAGATGGCCGAAAGGCTTGTTAGCACGCTGTCTCTCTAAACTAAACTAAAATTACAAAGAACATTTCAGATAGAATGAGACCCAGTTGACTGCAACCTCCCTTCCATTGACTCCATCCACACTTCACGCTGCCTTGGCAAGGCCAGCAGCATCATCAAGGACCACTCACACCCTGGCCACTCCCTCTTCTCCCCTCTCCCATCAGGCAAAATGTACAGGAGTGTGAAAATGCTCACCTCCAGATTCAGGGACAGTTTCCTCCCGGCTGTCATCAGGCAACTGAACCATCCTATCACCAACTAGAGAGCGGTCCTGAGCTACCATCTGCCTCATTGGAGACCCTCGGACTCTCTTTAATCGGACTTTACTGTACTTTATCTTGCACTAAACGCTATTCCCTTGATCCTGTATTAGTACACTGTGAATGGATTGATTATAATCACGTATCGTCTTTCCGCTGACTGGATCGCACGCTAAATAAAAGCTTTTCACTGTACTTCAGTACACGTGACAATAAACTAAACTAAACTAAACTATAGTTTTGGTTGCAATGGGTTTAACACAGGGAATAGCTTCTGGCAGAGATTATAAGAGCACAGAGCAGCGCACATCTCTGAGCACAAAACCTCTCGCACACACTTTCTGGGGAGCCACATGCTTCAGCAAAAATAACATTGTCCTCCTCTGATATTTGTCCCTCTCAAGTTTCCAGCTTGAATGTGCAGCCGTTGACAATACTACATGCGGCAACGTATTGTGTTACTGTTTTGCACCGGATTCAAAAGGACAGATGAAAACTGAGTCTTATTGTGCAACACCACCTCCTTAGAATTTGATGTCAGAGTAATTTAGCCCCCAGTTATTTATAAGTGCCTTTTGCCTTTCAGTGTTGGGCTGTATATTTTGATTGCTTTGCAGGATGTGCATTTAATATTGTGTGCTAATGTCTTTGACATTGCCTGCAGCTGTGTCTAAAAGCACTTACAGGCAATATTCAAATTGTTCAGCCTATCCAAAGGAGTAGCATTCAGAATGCAGGACTCACTGGGCCACACGTCTATCTATGGTCTCTTCTTTGTTAGAATGCATCAGCCCACCCCCGCCCCCCCACCTCTGCTGAATGCCACAGGGATCTCAGAAGGCAAAGGGTCACTGCGGTGGTGGGCTGGGGCATGCAGAGGGAAAGTGGCAGGCATTACGGCAGCAAGGAAGATAAGGCATCATGTCGAGCATAGTCATTGTGGGCCGAAGGGACCATTCTTGTGCTGTACTATTCGATAGAAACGTAGAAACATAGAAAGTAGGTGGAGGAGTAGGCCATTTGGCCCTTCGAGCCAGCACCGCAATTCAATATGATCAGGGCTGATCATCCAGAATCAGTACCACGTTCCTGCTTTTTCCCCATATCCCTTGATTCCGTTAGCCCAAAGAGCTTTATCTAACTCTCTCTTGAAAATATCCAGTGAATTGGCCTCGACTGCCTTCTGTGGCAGAGATTTCCACAGATTCACAACTCTCTGGGTAGTCATTCCATGCTGATGTTCCATCTAATCAGGCTTATCGGACTTATCAGGCTTATCTTGCACTAAATAATTTACCCTTTATCCTGTATCTGTACAAAGTGGATGGATGGATTGTAATCATCTATAGTCTTCTCATTGGCTGTCACCTATCCATGTTCTCCAGAGATGCTGCCTGAGCCGCTGAGTTACTCCAGCACTCTGTGAAACGTCACCTATCCATGTTCTCCACAGATGCTGCCTGACCCGCTGAGTTACTCCAGCACTATGTGAAACGTCACCTATCCATGTTCTCCAGAGATGCTGCCTGACCCGCTGAGTTAAGCCCCTGTCCCACTTTCACGACCTAAATCACGACCTCTGAGGACCTTACGACTATGTGTACGACCTCCTTCGACCATGTTGAAGACCTCCTACAACTATGTTGAAGACCTCCTTCGACCTTCGACTATGTTGAAGACTGGCTTCGACCATGTACGTTTTACTGCTGTTCCCATACCAACCTGGACCTCCTCCACTGCCAGAGTGTGGACACATGTAACCTGGAGGAACTGCACCTCATATTCCACTTGCTTGCCTTAGCGCCCAACAGCAGGGATATTGAATCCTCCAACTTTAGGTGAACCCATTTCTTCTCATCGACTGTGTTCCTCTCCACCCCCATCCACTGCACAAAGCCTTGCCTCCATCACCCCTTCCGTTTCCCTCCTCCATCCATTCACCTCCCACTCCTCCCTACTCTGTCCCCAATTCCCCTTTTACACTTCCCCCACCCGTTCTCGCTACCCCCCACCCCCCCCCCCCCCCACTATCCCT
Source organism: Okamejei kenojei (assembly GCA_035221665.1). Classification (NCBI taxonomy): domain Eukaryota; kingdom Metazoa; phylum Chordata; class Chondrichthyes; order Rajiformes; family Rajidae; genus Okamejei; species Okamejei kenojei. The sequence continues at coordinate 7,798,885 of CM069140.1, read as the reverse complement.
CCCTCTGGTTCCGCATTTCAATCTTCCTCTTCCATCCTTATCAGAATCCTGCCCCACGGTTACTTCTCAACCTATCATTCCTCATCACCTGGGTCCATCTACCATTTGCCTGGCTTTGTCCGACTCTCCCCCACCTCTCTTTACCAGCTTTCTCTCCTCCACTCCATCGGTCTGAAGAAACATCGCTGAGTTCCTCCGTTATTTTGACATTTCTTGGATTCATTAATTAAGGATGCTTTTTTTATGCAGGACAGGCAATATCTCTGGAGAAACAGAATGGGTGACATTTCGGGTCGAGACCCTTCTTCAGACTGTGGATGTCTACACCTATCTCTAGTTTCCTGCACCCCATTTAAAATATCCCACTGGGTGTCTACTTTAGTTTAGAGGATCAACATGGAAATAGACCCTTCGGCCCACCAATTCTACGCCAACCTGCGATCACCCCATACACTAGCACTAAGGACAATGTACAATGTACAGAGCCAATTAACCTACAAACCTGTACGTCTTTGGAAGAAGCTGGAGCACCTGGAGAAAATGCATGCGGTCACAGGGAGAACGTGCAAACTCCGTACAGGCAGCACCCGTAGTCAGGTCGAACATGGTCTCTGGCGCTGAAAGGCAGCAACTCGACTTCTAACCTAGAAACATAGAAAATAGGTGCAGGAGGAGGCAACATTCGGCCCTTCGAGCCAGCACCGCCATTCATTGTGATCATGGCTGATCGTCCCCAATCAATAACCCGTGCCTGCCTTCTCCCCATATCCCTTGAATCCACCAGCCCCTAGAGCTCTATCTAACTCTCTCTTAAATCCATCCAGTGATTTGGCCTCCACTGCCCTCTGTGGCACGGAATTCCACAAATTCACAACTCTCTGGGTGAAAACGTTGTTTCTCATCTCAATCTTAAATGGCCTCCCCTTTATTCTAAGACTGTGGCCCCTGGTTCTTGACTCGCCCAACATTGGGAAAAATGTTCCTGCATCTAGCCTGTCCAATCGTTTTATCATTTTACATGTTTCTATAAGATTCCCCCTCATCCTTCTAAACTCCAGTGACTACAAGCCTTGACTTTTCCAATCTTTCCTCATATGACAGTCCCGCCATCCCAGCGATCAATCTCGTGAATCTACGCTGCACTGCCTCAATCACAAGGATGTCCTTCCTCAAATTAGGAGACCAAAACTGTAGACAATACTCCAGATGTGGTCATACCAGAGTCCTAAACAACTGCAGAAGAACCTCTCTACTCCTATACTGAAATCCTCTTGTTATGAAGGCCAGCATTCCATTAGCTTTCTTCACTGCCTGCTGTACCTGCACGCCAACTTTCAGTATTGTCCTTAGGTCCTTTCTTAATGATCTCCTGATCAATATTTACCAATGAACACTCTCATGTGTGAAATGTCCTCCACTGCTTACGAGTCAATGGCAACAGGCTGCAAGATAATGGGGCAACCCACCTGAGATCTTCCTGTTTAATCATAAACAGAATCTGTTGGAGGTGAAATGGCATTCACTGCTCCATTTCCATCTCCTCATTTTGTTAAACAGTTTTAACAAAGAGGAATGTTGTGGCTATAATAATTGGCAGGGGGAAAGACGTTATAGGAGGTGGAATGGAGACTTTTAGCGTGATCACTGCACTGGGATTTCTCTGTGGTGCTCCACACAGCGTCTGGACAAGTGCCAGGCACCTCCGCCCCATTAGAGTGCAGCGAGCAACTGCAAATGGAGTCGGTGCACAGCAGTGAGCACTTTATATCAAAATATTAATATTTAATAAATGTGTAATTTTGGTCCCAGCCTTTTAATTTAAAATTAATCAAGCGTAGATTATTTTTAATCACCAGCGCTAATCGGCGGCACGGTGGCGCAGCGGTAGAGTTGCTGCCTTGCAGCGCTTGGAACGCTTGCAGCATCACCGACCCAGGTTCCATCCCGTCTACGGGCGCTGTCTGTACGGAGTTTGTACGTTCTCCCCGTGACCTGCGTGGGTTTTCTACAAGATCTTCGGTTTCCTCCCACACTGCAAAGACGTGCAGGTGTGTAAGTAAATCGGCTTGGTATAAGTGTAAATTGTCCCCCAGTGTGTGTCGGGTAATGTTAGTGTGCGGGGATCGCTGGTCGGTGCGGACTCGGTGGGCCGAAGGGCCTGTTTCCACGCTCTATCTCTAAACTTTACTGGTTAGAATCTGAGCAATTCTGATAGGTTGTTTTGTTCACCTTGACTCTAGATATCTTTTGTAATTGGCTGCAGGGCTGCCCACTGCTTCATGCCTTGTTCTCATCTCAATGCGATGGGATAAAGAAGGCCAATGCAAAGAGCCCTGACAACAGGTTGCTACAGAAACCCCGTCACCTGTCCATCCCCTCCACAGATGCTGCCTGATCAGCTGAGTTTCTCCAGCACGTTGTGCTTTGCTCAACATCCCAGCAGCTGCAAGTTCTTGGGTTTCAAAGATTCAAAAGTCTTTTATTGTCACATGTACCAATTAAGGTACAGTGAAACTCGATTTACCTTGCAGGCATACTAAAAAAAGCAACAAGACACACAGTTACATAGAAGTTAACATAAACATCCACCATAGCAGATTCCATACGTTCCCCACTGTGATGGAAGGCAATAAAATCTAATCTTCCACCCTCCTTTTCTCCTGCAGTCGGGGCAGTCGAACCATCCACAGTCGGGGTGATCGAAGGTCCAGCAGCCGGCGATCGAAGCTCCTGCGTCAGGACGATCGAAGCTCCTGTGATCGGGGTGGTCGCAGCTCCTATGGTTGGAGCTCCCGAAGTCGGTCTCTAACCAGGGACCACCAGCTCTGCGATGTTAAAGTCCACAGGCTCCCGCGGTTGGAGTTCCGAGGTCGATCCCCGACAGGGATCGCCAACTCCACAATGTTAGGCCGCAGTGCGGACGGAGATACGATACCGTCAGAGATTACAAAAGGTTTCACCCAACCCCCACCCCTCACATAAAACATACATTTAACACATACTAAAAAACAACAGAGAAAGAAGGGGCAGACAGACTGTTGGCGAGGCAGCCATTGTGGGCGCCACCTAGTGGTTTCCATTGGCACAGAAAGAGTTTGTCCATTCCTGCTGGTAGATCTCATAGCAGGGGACTGTTTCATATCTAACACGCACAGAGACCTCAAATACACGGTGAAGCGCCAGGGGATGGAGTAGGATGGCATTTTGCAAAATTGACAATTAAGTGGAATACAGCTACATGCAGACATCTTGAGCTAACTGAATAATGGTCCCATCAAACGAGAACACAAACATTCAAACTGGGGAAGACACAAGTGCTGGAGTAACTCAGCGGGTCAGGCAGCATCTGTGGAGAACATGGATAGGTGACGTTTCACAGAGTGCTGGACTAACTCAGCGGGTCAGGCAGCATCTGTGGAGAACATGGATAGGTGACGTTTCACAGAGTGCTGGAGTAACTCAGCGGGTCAGGCAGCATCTGTGGAGAACATGGATAGGTGACGTTTCACAGAGTGCTGGAGTAACTCAGCGGGTCAGGCAGCATCTGTGGAGAACATGGATAGGTGACGTTTCACAGAGTGCTGGAGTAACTCAGTGGGTCAGGCAGCATCTCTGGAGAACATAGATAGGTGACGTTCTGGGTCAGACTTCTTTGCAAACCAGCATGTGGGCTGGGCAGGTTGTGCAGTTTTACTGCATTTGAAAGATTTCTGAATGAAAACATCAGAATTCACCTCACAAGAGCACAAAGGTAGTGTTCATACAGAAAGGCTTCCCGCCCAATGATTGAAAGTTAAAAGATTGAGCATCAACGTCTCCCTCCCACTGTCAGCATTGAGATTACTTACTATCAATCATACATAATACCTCTGGTTCATCACAACACAATGTCACTGAACATTTACTGAATTGTTACTTATCAATTATAAAATGTATTAAAGCAAGTATTCTTACTTTAAACCACATATATTTATTAATATATTTAAAATATATATATTTAAGTTATAAATGATATTTAATTTATAATGCTGTCAGTGGTTGTAGTCGAGAGAGAGAGGGAGAGAGAGAGAGAGAGAGAGAGAGAGAGAGAGAGAGAGAGAGAGAGAGAGAGAGAGAGAGGACTAGCTGGGATGGGGCAAATCGGGCAGCATGGGCAAGCTGGGCTGAAGGGCCTGTTTCCATGCTGTATGCCTCCATGACTATGGCCACCAGCTGCAGTTGCTGGAAATGTCAAATGCTAGTAAGACTCCAGGTTGTGACGATGGGTCTCATTTCCAGCAACATGATGACAAGCTAAGTGCAGGAGCAGCAAGGTGTTCCACACTACACACACTCGTCCATTTTCTAAATGGCATGATGTTGATTTGAATCTTTCATTAGCAGACCGCTGAAATGTTAATGCCTCTGAATAAATGGAAATAATGTTGATTTATTGATTTGGATTTGATGTTTGTTTTGGACCTCATCCCTTGTCATACACAGCAGAATTACACACATTATTAATGCATATTGACCAATGCATAGAAATCCGTTGCAGTTTTTCAGCAGTGTAGAAACATAATCATCACAAACTCTTCCAGGAGTCAAAGAATTTCGATTGTTTACTATTTTTGTTTTTACTCTGTACCTTTGACCTTTATTCAGAAAATAGTGTCTATTTTTGTTCTAAAATGTGAATACAGTAATATGCTTCAGTGGGAGAAATGACTTGTCAGACCCTACTTCAGACTGATGGAGTACGAGACGGGAGAAAGCTGGGAAAGAGAGGTGGGGGCAGAACAAAGCCTGCCAAGTGATAGGTAGAGATAGACACAGAGTGCTGGAGTAACTCAGCGGGTCAGGCAGCATCTCTGGAGAACATGGATAGGTGACGTTTCACAGAGTGCTGGAGTAACTCAGCAGGTCAGGCAGCATCTGTGGAGAACATGGATAGGTGACCTTTCACAGAGTGCTGGAGTAACTCAGCAGGTCAGGCAGCATCTGTGGAGAACATGGATAGGTGACCTTTCACAGAGTGCTGGAGTAATTCAGCGGGTCAGGCAGCATCTGTGGAGAACATGGATAGGTGACGTTTCACAGAGTGCTGGAGTAACTCAGCGGGTCAGGCAGCATCTGTGGAGAACATGGATAGGTGACGTTTCACAGAGTGCTGGAGTAACTCAGCGAGTCAGGCAGCATCTGTGGAGAACATGGATAGGTGACGTTTCACAGAGTGCTGGAGTAACTCAGCGGGTCAGGCAGCATCTCTGGAGAACATGGATAAGTGATGTTTCGGGTGGGATCCCTTTTTCAGATTGTCATTATCCATGTTTTTCAGGTATGCTGCCTGACCCACTGAGTTACTCCAGCACTTTACATCTATGGTATAAACCAGCATCTGCAGTTTCTTGTTATTGCAAGTGATAGGTGGATACAGGTGAGGGGGTGGGGGAAGGGAGCGATTGGCGGATGGGTGAAGTAAGTGACAAAGGCTGGGGTGAAAAGGAGACAAAGGGTATCTGATAAGGAGAGAATAGGAGGTCGGAAATGTAAAGCCGGGGGGAGGGATATGGGCGGAAGGAATCGGAGATGGGGAGAATGCTGGAGAATGAGGCTGAGGGAAAGATAGATTAGCCATGATTGAATGGCGGAGTAGGCTCGATGGGCCGAATGGCCTATTTGTGCCCCTATGATGTAACTAGATGCCTTCGGTTCACTGTGTGCCACCTGTTCAGTTCAGTTTAGTCTAGTTTATTGTCACATGTACCTCATGAGGTACAGTGAAAAGCTTCTGTTGCGTGCGATCCAGCCAGTGGAAAGACAATACACGATGACAATCAAATCATTCACAGTGTACAGATACACGATAAGAGGGTAAGAAAGAAGGGAGTGAGCAGTGCAGAACTACTGTCTACCTCATTGGTGACCCTCAGACTATCCTTGATCGGGCTTTGCTGGCTTTTTACCTTGCACTAAACGGTATCATTATCATGTACTTAACACTGTAAATGGCTCAATTGTAATCATGTATTGTCTTTCTGCTGACTAGTCAGCACGCAACAAAAGCTTTTCACTGTACCCCAGTACACGTGACAATGAACTACGCTGAAACGGAAATGTTGCAGCAGGATTGTGGAGCGATTGTAACATGTGATTCTGTGACGAGCATGCAAATAGTCGCTCGGGTTGGGCACCATCTTGGAATTGTGGCTCTATTGCAGCCACCACTAAATCCAGACCCTATTTCTTCATCAATTTGGCTCCGGGCGATAATACCCATGAATCATTTGCAGCCATGTGATTCATCCCAACCTTGAACATCAGAGTCGGAGGCAATATTCGCAACAGTGGGAATAGACTCGACAAAACACAGAATCAAATTGGCCCATATTAAACTTTGACATCAAGCAAATGAATTAGGTGGATCAATTTGTGGTGAATATAACAATGCCTGACACTCATGAATGGAATGTTTTATACAGAGCCGTTCCCACTTGCCTCTGATCACTCGTTAGAACCAAACCACTTTTACAGGGTTAAAGTGTAACATGTAAGCAAGCAGGTGTCACAGAGGTAGGACAGGGTTTCTTCCTGTAACTCAGGCAATTAACAGTGCTCCACGGCTGGCGTTTGATGAAAGGTTCAGTCTTGCAGTGCTGTGGTAAATCCGTGGGTTAGTGTGTTTAATGGGGTGGAACTGTCTGCGCAACAGCTCGGCTATCTCTCACAAGCCCGGCCACGATTGCCGTCAAGTCCTTGGGTATTTAAGCCAGCATTCCCTCGTGCAATAGTCTCCCCTCACTGTACACAGTGAACCTGCGCCGTCTGTAGGAGGGAAACGGCCGCTGTGTGTTTCGCATCCCAGCGGAAGGCTTGTACACTCTGGGTCTTGGACAGCCCTAAATCATTAATGCCCAGGGCACTTTAGTTCTCTCCAAACCACTCTACAAGCGGCTGTATCAACACACAGCACTCCAGCCTGGCTCTGATTGCAAATTAACTAAGTAGATGGTTTTAATAGGAATTAATCAGGTCAAGCGCATGTGGAGTGGGACAAGACGGCAATGCTGGCTGATGTATCAGAGTACACTCTGCTTCTGTCAGCAGTCTGTGTTACACACTCCAGCCCTCGCTCCTGCTTCAGCCTAACCAAGATCCTGGCTCCACATCTGAAGCACAGACTGCCTTCTCACTTATTCACATCATCCTGTTCACCTTTCTTTCTCCCACTTCTTTTGCCTTTCTCTGTCACCCAGTGGCGCAACGCGAGCATTTCTTTCACGAGGGCTAAAATACGAAAACTGGGATGCACTGCTGAGGTAGGCACAAAATGCTGGAGTGCCTCAGATGCAAAAGGCAGCATCCCTGGAGAAAAGGAATGGGTGACATTTCGGGTCGAGACCTTTCTTCAGACTGATTAATGTAATGCTGAGGCTCTATCAGGCGCTGTTCAGGCCATGTTTGGAGCACTGTGAGCAGTTTTGGGCCCCATATCTGAGGAAGGATGTGCTGGATCTGGAGAGGGTCCAGAGGAAGTTTTACAAGAATGATCCCAGGAATGAGTGGGTTAGTTAACATTTGTCGGCACTGGGCCTGTACTCGCTGGAGTTTAGAAGAATGAGGGGGGACCTCATTGAAACATACAGAATAGTGAAAGGCTTGAATAGAGTGGATGTGGAGAGGATGTTTCCACTAGTGGGAGAGTCTAGGACCAGAGGTCATAGCCTCAGAATTAAAGGACTTTCCTTTAGGAAGGAGATGGGAAGGATTTTCTATGGTCAGAGGGTGGTGAATCTGTGGAATTCATTGCCACAGACGGCTGTGGAGGCCAAGTTAATGGGTATTTTGAAAGTAAAGATAGATGTATACTTGATTAGTACGGGTGTCAGGGAGTATGGGGAGAAGGTAGGAGAATGGGATTAGGAAGGAGAGAGATCAGCTATGATTGAATGGCGGAGTAGGCTTGATGGGCTGAATGGCCTAATTCTGCTCCTATCACTTATAACCTTATGACCCTGTCCATATCCTCATCTCTGTCACCTTACGGTACTGTGGCGCAGAGGTAGAGATGCTGCCCTCCAGCGCCAGAGACCCGGGCTTGATCCAGACTACCTGTGCTGTCTGTACGGAGTTTGTACATTCTTTCTGTGACTGCGTGGGTTTTCTCCAGATGCTACGGTTTCCTTCCACACTCCAGAGACGTGCAGATTTGTAGCTCAATTGGCTTCTGTAAATTGTCCCTCATGTGGAGGATCGTACTAGCGTGAATGGAGGATTGATGGTTGCTGTGGACTCGAGGGGGCTGAAGGATCTGTTTGTACACCGTATCTCAAAACTAAACTGAAAGTCTGCCTTTCCCTCTCAAAATCAGAATCAGAATCACACTTTATTCGCCAAGTATGTTTTGCAACACACGAGGAATTTCATTGGCTAGGTCAGTCATACAATTAAAAGCAAAAGATCCGTCAAAAACACATTTTAACATGAACATCCTCCACAGTGACTCCTACACATTCCTCACTGTGATAGAAGGCGAAATAAAGTTCAAGTCTCTTCCTTTTGTTCCTCCTCGGTCGTGGGCCTCCAGCCTCCGTTGACGGGATGATCTTAACACCTGTAGCCGGCGGCGTTTGGGCCCTCCGTGTCGAGGCGATCAGCTCCTGCATCGGGGGGGATGTCAGCTCCCCCGTGCTGGATGATCGAACCTCGCGTCGGGGCTGGACGAACGTTCCGCGACGTCGGAGCTCCCGACTCGGCCTCACCTGGGACTGCGAGCCCTTGGTGTTGATTCCGTGGCGGTGATAGTTACACTCTCTTGCGCTCAGTCCTCCTTCTCCCCTCACTATGTTTCTCTCCCCCCCCTGACAAAGCCTTTTTTTGTATCTCAATTAGGGAGATGTTTCTGATGTTGATGTTGATATAAGCCCTCTCATGCAAGCTGTGTGTGTGCAATGTGCGAGCTATAAATCAGCTGTCCTAAATTGCTGGCAAGTGATAGCCTTAAGGGCCTGATCCACTTGGCTGTCATTAGCGTGTCATGACGGCTGATAGCACGAGAAGATTTTGTACATCACAAAATCCTGCAACGCCGCACGCGGCCGCGCGTCACGGCCTATGTCATCATTCGCACGTAACGCGCACCATGCGCGCATCACGTGCGTGTCACGACTCATCGTGACGCGTAGATGTCGCGTAAATTATGCACAAATGACGGCCAAGTGGGACAGGCCTTTTAATCTCAGGGCCAGAAGACACACAGGAGGATATGAATACATAAAGGATATTAGTTTGAGTTTAGTTTAGAGATACAGGACTTTCGGCCCAAGTCTGCAGGGACAATTTACATTTATACCAAGCAAATTAACCTACAAACCTGTACGCCTTTGGAGTGTGGGAGGAAACCAAAGATCTCGGAGAAAACCCACGCAGGTCACGGGGAGAACGTTCAAACTCTATACAGACAAAGGTTCAAAGGTTTCAAAGGTCTTTTATTGTCACGTGTACCAATTAAGGTGCACTGACAATGTAATGTAAAAAGAATGTAAAAAGAATCTTAAGAAAGAAATTAGGAAGGCTAAAAGAAGATATGAGGTTGCTTTGGCATGAAAGGTGAAAGTAAACCCAAAGGGTTTCCACAGCTATATTAATAGCAAAAGGATAACGAGGGATAAAATTGGACCATTAGAGAACCAGAATGGACAGCTATCTGCAGAGCCAAAAGAGATGGGGGAGATATTGAACAATTTCTTTTCTTCGGTATTCACCAAGGAGAAGGATATTGAACTCTGTGAGTTAAGGGGAAAGAGTAGAGTAGCTATGGAAACTATGAGATTCAAAGAGGAGGAAGTACTGACACTTTTGAAAAATATAAAAGTGGATAAGTCTCCAGGTCCTGACAGGAATTCCCTAGGACATTGAGGGAAGATAGTGTAGAAATAGCAGGAGTTATGACAGAAATATTTCAAATGTCATTAGAAACGGGAATAGTGCCAGAGGATTGGCGTACTGCGCATGTTGTTCCATTGTTTAAAAAGGGTTCAAAGAATAAACCTAGCAATTATAGACCTATTAGTTTGACGTCAGTGGTGGGCAAATTAATGGAAAGGATACTTAGAGATAATATATATACGCATCTGGATAAACAGGGTCTGATCAGGAACAGTCAACATGGATTTGTGCCTGGAAGGTCATGTTTGACAAACCTTCTTGAATTTTTTGAAGCGGTAACTAGGGAAATTGATGAGGGTAAAGCAGTGGATGTTGTCTATATGGATTTCAGTAAGGCCTTTGACAAGGTTCCCCAAGGAAGGTTGGTTAAGAAGGTTCAATCTTTGGGTGTTAATGGCGGAGTAGCAAGATGGATTCAACAGTGGCTGAATGGGAGATGTCAGAGAGTAATGGTGGATGGCTGTTTGTCAGGTTGGAAGCCGGTGACCAGTGGGGTGCCTCAGGGATCTGTGTTGGGTCCACTGTTGTTTGTCATGTACATCAATGATCTGGATGATGGGTGGAAAATTGGATAAGTAAGTATGCAGATGATACTAAGATAGCTGGTGTTGTGGATAATGAAGTAGATTTTCAAAGTCTACAGAGAGATTTGGGCCATTTGGAAAAGTGGGCTGAAAGATGGCAGATGGAGTTTAATGCTGATAAGTGTGAAGTGCTACATCTTGGCAGGACAAATCAAAATAGGACATACATGGTAAATGGTAGGGAATTGAGGAATGCTGTGGAACAGAGAGATCTAGGAATAACTGTGCATAGTTCCCTGAAGGTGGAATCGCATGTAGATAGGGTGGTAAAGAAAGCCTTTGGTGTGCTGGCCTTTATAAACCAGAGCATTGAATATAGGAGTAGGGAAGTAATGTTAAAATTGTACAAGGCATTGGTAAGACCAATTCTGGAGTATGGTGTACAATTTTGGTCGCCTAGTTATAGGAAGGATATCAACAAAACAGAGAGAGTACAGAGGAGATTTACTAGAATGTTGCCAGGGTTCCAGCAACTATGTTACAGAGAAAGGTTGAACAAGTTAGGTCTTTATTCTTTGGAGCGCAGAAGGTTAAGGGGGGACTTGATTGAGGTCTTTAAAATGATGGATAGACAGAGTTGACGTGGATACGTTTTTCCCATTGAGGGTAGGGAAGATTCAAACAAGAGGGCATGACATGAGAATTAAGGGACAGAGGTTTCGGGGTAACGTGAGGGGGAACTTCTTTACTCAGAGGGTGGTGGCTGTGTGGAATCAGCTTCCAGCAGAAGTGGTGGAGGCAGGATCGATTTTAACATTTAAGAGTAAAGTGGATAGGTATATGGACGTGAAGGGAATGGAGGGGTATGGTCTGAGTGCAGGTAGATGGGACTAGGGGAAAATAAATGGTCGGCACGGACTGGAAGGGCCGAGAGGGCCTGTTTCCGTGCTGTAATTGTTATATGGTTATATGGTTATATGCGAAGTACCATACAGCCATACAAAAAAAGACATATAAATACATAAAATTTAACATAAACATCCACCACAGCGGATTCCCCACCTTCCTCAATGTGATGGAAGAAAAAAAATGTTCAATTTTCTTCCTCTTTATTTCTCCCGTGGTTGGGGCAGTCAAACCATCCGTCAGGGCGATCAAAGCTCCCACAGACGGCGGCCAGAGCTCCCGTGTCAGGGCGATCAAAACTCCCGCATCGGGGTGGTTGAAACTCCCATGGCTTGGAGTATCCAAAGTGCAGTCTCTGACCAGAGACCGCGGACACTGTGACGGACTGGACAGTGGGGGCGCTGCGAGTCGGCTGCCCTGCCAGTAGTGTGTTCGTTATTTTGACTTTTTATGTTTTTTTTGGTGTGCCTAATGTTAGTTTAGGTGTCTCTTGGTGTGTCTTGTGTGGGGGGTGGTGGAGGGGGGCGGGGGGCGAAGATGGGGCGAACCGCTTCCGGTTGTCTCTTCGACAGAGAGGCGACTTTTTCCATGTCGCCTCCCTCGCGGCCTAACAGCATGGATTGGAGCGGTCTTTCCCGGAGTTGGGCCCGGAGCATCAGCAGCCAGCGCATCGCGGACTTTTCCATTGCAGAGCGGGCGAACCCTTGCCGGGGGTCGTCAGAAAGGAGTGCTCCGATCGCTGGCCTGGCGACTTTGGCATCATGGGGCTGTGGTCTACGGAGCTTCTATCGCGGGCGGAACATGGATTTGCCATCCGGAGTCTGGGATCCCTCGCCGAGGATCGCCGGAGAAGAGCTCCGACCATCGGCCCATGGCCTATAACATCCTGAAGCCGTGGTCTCCGGTAAGAAAGCGCCGATTTGAGCGGAGTGTGTTTGACCGTCCTCACATCAGCGTTTTGATCATCCCGACGAGAGGGCCTGTACATCCGGCCGTCCGTAGCTGCGACTATGGAGGGTTAATGGCCCCGACCACGGGTGAACAAAGGAGGAGGACTGACTCAACTTTGTTGCGTTCCACCACAGTGAAGAATGCTGCGGTGGATGTGTGTGTTAAATTCTATTGTGTATTGTGTGTTCTTTTTTTAAGTGTATCGCTGCTGGCAAATTCATTTCACTGCACCTTCAGGTGCATGTGACGAATACAATTGACTTTGACTTTGACTTTTAAGTCACGGTTGCAGCTCCGAGGTCGATCCCTGGACAAGGGATCGCAGGCTGCGCGATGTTAAAGCCCCGTAGGCTCCAGCGGTGGAGCTCTCAAAAGTCGGTCTCCAGCAAAGGCTGCCCACTCCTCGATGTTAGGCCGCAGTGCGGATGGCGATGCCATACAGAAAAAAAAATCGCATCTACGTCAAGGTAAGAGATTAGAAAATGTTCCCCCAACTTGCCATCCCCCCCACATAAAACAAGCTAAAGAACATACATTTAACACATACTATTGAAACACAAAGTGGGAAAGGACAGACAGACTGTTGGCAAGGCAGCCATTGCTGGCACCACCCATAGTCAGGATTGAAACCGGGTCTCTGGCGCTCTAAGGCACTGGCTCCACCGCTACGCCACCGTGCCGCCCTGTGTTATCCTGTGTTTCCTGCAAAACATACCACTACCGTCAGAAATAAATTGATAATGACAACTTTGAAATTCAGTTCCTAAATCCAAAATAAGTGTCATGGAGTTATACAGTGTGGAAACAGGCCCTTCTCCCCAACTTGCCGACATTGACCAACATGCCCCATCTACACGAGTCCCACCTGCCTGCATTTGGCCCATATCCCTCTAAACCTGTCCTATCCATGTACCTGTCGCAATGTTACTTAAACGTTGGGATAGTCCCAGCCTCTGGCAGCGCGATCCATACACCCACCACCCTTTGTGTAAAAAAGTTACCCACCCGTCAGGTTCTAAAGAAGTTGCCCCTCAGATGCATAAAATGATTCGAACTTCCATTTTCAGTGACAGCCTCTGGTTTGAAAGTGACCACAATGTGAACACGTTTTGCAAAATGCACTGACCACCTGCATATCATGTCAAGAGTGTTTCATTGGTACATTTACCGGCAATGCAATGGAACAATGCAATTCTTACTAGCTGCGATTTTGCAGGCCCATTCATGCAGCAACACACAGACAACTATCAATAATACCATTAATTATTAATCATTTTAAAAAATAATTAAAAAGAAAGTCTGTGGTGCAGAGAAAGTCCAGAAAGACTCAGTGCCCTTTGAAGACAGGTCCAGGTTCCAGTGGAGAATCAGACACAAAATGCTGGAGTACTCAGTGGGACGGGCAGCATCATTAGATAGAAGGAATGGGTGACGATTCGGGTCGAGTCCAGCATCTACAGTTCCTTCCTACACATTTTATCTGCTCCACTGCAAAATCTCCACAAGGTATGCCTACTTTGAAGAAGTTCTCCTCCTGTCTCCGACCAAGAGATGCTGCCTATCCCGCTGAGTTACTCCAGCATTTTGTTTCTATCTTCGGTGTAAACCAGCATCTGCAGTTCCCTCCTGCACTTCCAGTGGAGGACCCTCTGGTATGTTGCATTTGGGTCATGTTAGGCACACCATGCACCTGTACATACTACACACACCGGACTGTTAAGACTGTTTTGCAACCAACATTATCCAACCGAGGATAGTAGCATCCAACGAATGATCCTTGGAACGTTGATCCATGTTAGAATCTTTCACATGCGTTACGTTGCATGGCCAGAAGAACAGAGCCTCATCAGTACACCAGGCAGATGTGGACAGTAATCCCTGTATCCACTCCGATCTATTCCTCTCATGATTTTGTACACCTCTATAAGATCACCCCTCATCCAAAGATAAAATCTTACTTTTCTACAAACAAAGTCGTTGGCTTGGCTTCTTTCTATTGATTGAAGGGATAACTTTGCTCCATGTGTCCACAGGATTATACCTCCACCAGTTGTGCTACAAATTCAAACATAAAAGCTCAGTTTATTTCATTGTCACGTGTACCGAGGTACAGTGAAAAGCTTTTGTTGCGTGCTAACCAGTCAGCGGAAAGACAATACATGATTACAATCAATCCATTTACAGTATATAGACACATGATATGGGAATAACGTTTAGTGCAAGATAAACCCAGCAAAGTCTGATCAAAGATAGTCTGAGTGTCACCAATGAGGTAGATAGTAGTTTGGGACTGCTCTCTGGTTGCAGTAGGATGGTTCAGTTGCCTGATATCAGCTGGGAAGAAACAGTCCCTGAATCACACTTTTGTACCTTTTGCCTGATGGGAGAGGGGTGAAGACGGAGTGACCAGGGTGCCACTCATCCTTGATGACATCAAGTACATCCTACATATCCTCACCTTGCCTCAGGGAAAGGTGTGGGAACCAACTCAATGAGCCAAGCAAACCCATTTGCTGTTAAAGGTCACGCATACGATGCGATAGAACATTATTTATCCCAGGAGGGAAATTGGTCAGCCAACAGTCATAAAACACAACAAGATCCATGAAACATGAAATTAGAGTGACGACTGGAAAGGATTGGGGATGTCAAATGTATAACTTAAAAAGCTGAACTTAATATAATTGGAAAGGTGGTGTGTCATCGAGTCATCAGGTACAGCAGAGGAACAGCCCCTTGGGACCACCTTATCCATGCACACCACGTTAGCACACTGGGGTAGTTCCAGTATCTGCCTGCATTTGGCCCATATCCCTCTGGATCCTTCCTATCTATATACCTGTCCAAATGTCAGTGTGGGAATGGGAGGGGGAGCTAAAGTGTTTAGCAAAGTGTTTAGTCACTCTATAACTTCCCCTCCCATTCCCACACTGACCTTTCTGTCCTGGGCCTCCTCGATTGTCAGAGTGAGACCCAGCGCAAATTGGAGGAACAGCACCTCATATTTCACTTGGTAAGCTTACACCCCAGTGGTATGAACATTGACTTCACTAACTTCAAGTAACCCTTGCTTTTCCTCTCTCTCCTTCACTCCCCCATCCCAGTTCTTTGACTAGTCTGAGTGTCCTCATTTACATTTTATCTCTGTTTGTTTTGTTGTTACCTTCTCCTAACTAACAATCAGTCTGAAGAAGGGTCTCGACCCGAAACGTCGCCTATCTCCTTCGCTCCTTAGATGCTGCTGCACCTGCTGAGTTTCTCCAGCTTTTTGTGTAACCCTCGATTCTCCAGCATCTGCAGTTTCTTCATTAACAATCAGTTATAAATGTTCCTTGATCTCCACCCCCTTTGTTTCATTTTCACACCTTACACTTCCTTCTCTGTAGCTCCCTCTCCACTGTCTGAAGAAGGGTCTCAACCCGAAACATCACCCATTCCTTCTCTCCAGAGATGCTGCCTGTCCCGCTGAGTTACTCCAGCATTTTGTGTCCATCCGCGGTTGAAACCAGAATCTGCAGTTCCTTCCTCCTATGTTGCTGTTTATTATGGTGTTTACAGAGTGACATGTTTGCGGATCTGTAGTTCTGCTGCAGGTAAGAATTTCATTGTTCCGTTTCGGGACATACGATTATAAAGCACTCTTGGCTCTTTACTTTCCTCTGGCAGTTCATTCCGGAAACGGATGTCTCGCTGAGTGCAATAGTTACCCCTGCAGTCCTTTTTAAATCTCTGCCCTCTCACCTTAAGCCTGTGCCCTCTAGT
This sequence comes from Okamejei kenojei, assembly GCA_035221665.1. Taxonomy (NCBI): domain Eukaryota; kingdom Metazoa; phylum Chordata; class Chondrichthyes; order Rajiformes; family Rajidae; genus Okamejei; species Okamejei kenojei. The sequence goes on along the minus strand of CM069140.1, from coordinate 7,782,815 downwards.
CCTCTTGCACCTTAATCCTCTCCCCTCTGAGTATTCATTTCATCCGCGTCGCTCAAGATCGTGTTGAGTGTTAGTCATAAGGTCAAAAGGGATAGGAGCAAATTAGGCCATTCAGCCCATCAGGTCTACACCACCATTCAATCATGGCTTATTTATCTCTCCCTCCTAACCCCATTCTCCTGCCTTCTTCCCATAACCCTTGACACCAGTACTAATCAAGAATCTACCTGCCTCTGCCTTAAAAATATCCATTAACGTGGCCTCCACAGACTTCTGTGGCAATGAATTCCACAGATTCACCACCCTCTGACTAAAGAAATTCCTCGAAGATAGACACAAAAAGCTGGAGTATCTCTGGAGAGAAGGAATGGGCGACGTTTTGAGTCGCGATCCTTCTTCAGAAATTCCTCCTCAACTCCTTCCTAAAGGAATCTCCTTTAATTCTGAGGCTGTGACCTGTAGCCCTAGACTCTCCCACTAGTGGAAACATCGTCCCCACATCCACTCTATCCAGGCGTTTTACTATTTGGTAAGTTTCAAAATATATCCACTGACAGTCCCCCCTCATTCTTCTAAACTCCAGCGAGTACAGGCCGAGTGCCGTCAAACGCTCATCAGATGTTAACCCACTCATTCCTGGGATCGTTCTTGTAAACCTCCTCTGGGGAGGACGTCCCGGGAGTGAAGTGCACGCCGTTTCAGGGAAATGTTCTCTGCTGTTTGCTGAACCGTGGGCGGAATTGGCCCCAGCCGCCAAGTGACACCTCCACTGTGTAGAAGCCTTGCCTTTCATGCAGAACCAAAGTACCTCTGCTCCAGTAAATCCTGCATAGAGTTTCAATTTTCAATAAGTGGCTGATTTTTATTATCTACAAAGACTGAAGGCGGCTCGGTACACATGCATATTTCACTCACTGTGGATTTATTAAAAATAAATCTAGCACCTCTTTTGGAATGATTTCAGACTGTAAAGAAAGTGCATTTAATTACTGTTCTCTATTAGGCACAAGCTCACCAAAGGGCAATATAATTTTATTACCTCATACTTAACCTTCTGGTGAACAGTTTCTATCGAAGATTTAGGAATTGGCTTTTAACTGCACCCTCTGCAGGAGTTGAAACATCTCTCCTGGTTTATCTAGATCTGGCCATCGGATATTGTTCCTCAGTTAGCTCTCCATTGCAGTGGCCAAGTCATACAATTCAACCCACCTCCTGTACTGGCCCTTCCCTCATGAGCTAAACAGAGTTATTCCAATTTGATTCTTCTCATTTGCTTTCGGGAAAATATTTCCCCAATTAGTATCTTGATCCTGCCAAGTGTGGTGATTAAACTGGAGAACTTCCAAGGTTTATGAGGAAAGGATGAGAGTTGCCACGTAACACTGTGTCGTTTAACACAATCGTGGTCATTGCTTTCCACTTAGTGGAGAAAATAATTGACTTAATGACTAATGAAACATCAAACTCCGTCAGTGCCAGTAAATTTCCACTTTAAAAATACCCAATGACGGCCCCTACTGTGGCAATGAATTCCAAAATTCACCACCCTCTGGCTAAAGAAATTCCTCCTCATCTCCCTTCTAAAGGTACATCCTTTCATTTGGCGGCACTGAGCCTATATTCGCTGGAGTTTAGATGAATGAGGGGGTCCTCATTGAAACTTACCAAATAGTGAAAGGCTCAGATAGAGCAGATGTGGAGAGGATGTTTCCACCAATGGGAGTGGCTGGGACCAGAGGTCATCGCCTCAGAATTAAAGGACATTCTTTTAGGAAGGAGATGAGGAGGAATTTCTTTAGTCAGAGGGTGGTGAATGTGTGAAATTCTTTACTACAGAAGGCTGTGGAGGCTGTCAGTGGATATATTTAAGGCAGAGACAGCTAGATTTTTGATTTAGTATGGGTGTCAGAGGTTATGGGCTGAAGGCAGGAGAATGAGGTTAGGAGGGAGAGATAGATCAGCCATGATTGAATGGCGGAGTAGATTACTTCGATCTACTCCTATCACTTATGATCTTACAATCTTTATTCTGAGGCTATGGCCTCTGGTCCTCAAATCTCCCACTATTGGAAAGCCCAGCACCTGAATGCAGGCTAACGTAGGCTCACATCATGAAACGTTCTTTGGAAAGAGGAGCTGGTACGTTAGTAGAAGAAAAGGTTGGAGAAACTAATGCAAAATAAGTTGTCAGATGTTAAAGAAATGCCTGGGAGAGGAGTGTTCATGCTTCCCTGGTGGGTCTGGCCATGTTACTGAGCCCAGCGGAGATGGAGAGATCACATGCCCAACTCATTTCCTGCTTCCTCCTCCCCTCCGTTGAGGAAACACCTCCATACCTCCTTGCACTAATCTGGTGACACTGCCGTTGTTCATCTCTGGCATGTAGCGCGTGCTGTAAACTCACCTCTTGGCCACTAACACCAAACTTCCTGAAGGCACGCATTTCACTTGCTTGACACGTGTGAAGCAGTGCGTTCGCGTCACTGTTTAACGTGATCGCTCTCAGCCTGCTGCCAATTTCAGCCTTGGGTTTAATGGGATGAGGGAGAGGAATGAAGTAAACGGAGAGAACAATATGACAAATGATAGCTGTTCATCGCAGGTAGGGTGTGGTTCTATGATCACAATATGTGGTCTAGGACAGGCTCACAGTGAGTGCCGGAGGTGGGAGGGGGACCCGATGTGGGGGCGAAGGGGGGAGCACCGAAAACAAAGGTGGACCATTGAAGACTAAACAGGATACTTTGTAATTTTGTCAGTGCCCTATCTGTGGCAACTCTTCGCATACCTTGTGTATCCAAAAGAAAGAATCTCATTGTGTCACATACGATAATAAAGTATCATTCATTCATTCATTCATTTTAGACTTTTTCATTGTGTAAATGGCAAGAAACAATGGCGACATGTGTATGTGTGATCTATGCAAACATAACTTCACTGTGCAGTGCTTAGAATGCAATGAAGAACCATTGAACCACTGGATCATTGAACCACTGGACCATTGGATCATTGAACCACTGGATCATTGGATCATTGAACCACTGGATCATTGGATCATTGAACCACTGGATCATTGGGTCATTGAACCACTGGATCATTGAACCACTGGACCATTGGGTCATTGAACCACTGGATCATTGGACCACTGGACCATTGGATCATTGAAGCACTGGACCATTGGATCATTGAAGCACTGGATCATTGGATCATTGAACCACTGGACCATTGGATCATTGAACCACTGGACCATTGGATCATTGAACCACTGGACCATTGGATTATTGAACTACTGGACCATTGGATCATTGAACCACTGGACCATTGGATTATTGAACCACTGGACCATTGGATCATTGAAGCACTGGACAATTGGATCATTGAACCACTGGATCATTGAACCACTGGACCATTGGATCATTGAACCACTGGACCATCGGATCATTGAACCACTGGATCATTGAACCACTGGACCATTGGATCATTGACACCACTGGACCATTTGATCACTGAACCACTGGATCATTGGATCATTGAACCACAGGATCATTGGATCATTGAACTATTGGATCATTGAACTATTGGATCATTGGACTATTGGATCATTGGATCATTGAACCATTGGACCAGAGATACTAAAAAAAAGCAGGTCAGGCAGCATCTCTGGAGGACATGAACAGGGAATGATTCAGGTCGAGACCCTTCTTCAGATCCCTGTCTTTGCCATCCAGAAATGCTGCCTGACCCCGAGTTACTCTAGCAGTGTATTTTTTGTAAAGCAGCATCTGTAGTCCCATCTGTATGTATTCAGAGATAGTCATGTCTAAGTATATGAACATAAAACATAGAACAGTACAGCACAAGACCAGGCCCTTTGGCCCACCATGTCTGTGCTGTACATAATGTCAGTCCAACCCTGATCTGCCTGCATATGATCCATATCCCTCCATTCCTTGCAAAACGGCTGCAATCTTCACCTATCCATGTTCTTTTTTTTTGTTAAATATTTTTATTAGACGCAAGTACATATTATTATATACTTCTCACATAAATTCATAATATTATTAATATTAACAATTATGTCTTATATATTTCCATACTTGTTTTTCCAGGTAAGAAAAGATAGAGAAAAATAAAGTAAAAGTAGGAAATCAAAAATAAAGAAATGAATGGAGTATTAAAAAAGTTATCCATCATTGGAGATATTCACCTATCCATGTTCTCCACCGATGCTGCCTGACCCGCTGAGTTACTCCAGCACTATGTGAAACGTCACCTATCCATGTTCTCCACCGATGCTGCCTGACCCGCTGAGTTACTCCAGCACTCTGTGAAACGTCACCTATCCATGTTCTCCACCGATGCTGCCTGACCCGCTGAGTTACTCCAGCACTCTGTGAAACGTCACCTATCCATGTTCTCCACCGATGCTGCCTGACCCGCTGAGTTACTCCAGCACTATGTGAAACGTCACCTATCCATGTTCTCCAGAGATGCTGCCTGACCCGCTGAGTTACTCCAGCACTTTGTATATTATTTTCCCCACCATTTATTTTACCACATTCTGTCACGATTCCCTACACAAATTATACAATTTAGATGAGGTGTTTAATGCAGCTTCAGACAAAATGTTCGGCTGCGGTCTGACGCTTTATTTCTGTGCTGCAGCAATGTTCTTTGGCTATTGTGACTGTCGGCAGCTTTGTGTTGTCAGATCAATGGGCTGAGGCAGTTTTCATTCCAAGCAGTGGAATTTCATTCCAAGGTGCCAGTGCGTCGTTACTCTGCAAGTTCCATGTTCACAGCTCTAGTGCGTATATCCACAGATGAACCCTGTCTCTGAGCATCAGGCTTGGATAGAGTGGATGTGGAGAAGATGTTTCCACTAGTGGATGAGTCTAGGACCAGAGGTCATAGCCTCACAATTAAAGGACGCTCATTTAGGAAGGAGATGTGGAGGAATTTCTTCAGTCAGCTTGTGGCGAATCTGTGGAAGCCAAGTCAGTGGATATTTTTAAAGCAGAGATAGATTGATTCTTGATTAGTACGGGTGTCAGAGGTTATGGGGAGAAGGCAGGAGAATGGGGTTAGGGGGGAGAGATAGATCAGCCATGATTGAATGGGCCAAACTTGATGGGCCAAATGGCATAATTCTGCTCCTATCACTTGTGACCTTGTGACCCAGACTTTGGCTGCCTCTAAGTAATTCACATCCGCAGGGTTCAGTTTCCATGCATAAGTCTCGTAAGCCTTGTGCTGTTGCGAGCTTGCATAGGTCTGAGTGAAGACTTGACTAGGTCTCAGCTGTCAACTGATAGGCATCTGAGAACACTTCAGTAGCCTGCCTGTATGGCTGTGCTTTGAAAATGTTTTATTATTTTGTCAATGGATCCACAGAGACTTTCCCCAGAACTTTTCTAATCCATGCCAGGGCTCCTCAAAGTCTAACTCCAACATGCACTGCCTCTCCTGGATAGAAATCAGATCTTCTGCTTGTGATCTGCCTTTCCAAAAACACACAGACACCTTGATTCAATATTGACACCTCTTGCAGGGAACTTGTACTGGTGGTGTTCTGGTCCATGGTGCTTGGCCAGTGGGTAGCACTCTGTAGCAAGGTGCCCCCTACATCACTCCCAGCACTGAGATCCCCCAGCAGAACCAGGGCTCCCTCTTTCACCATCTGAAAGCCAATCTCAGTGTGAAGAAGGGTCCCGACGCGAAACATCACTCAGGATAGCGGAGGTTGTGGACTGGAATGGCATACTTTGTCACTTGTGACGAGGCACAGTGAATTCTTTGCTTGCGTAGACAGGATATGCAAATAGTTGCCACATAGAGGGCGCGTACAATGTTACAAAGTACGTCGGCACCTCCTTTGTTCTGCCCCTCCCTCCCCCCTCCTCCCCCACAGTGGCCCCCCGCGCCGAGTCCGCCATTGTTCTTCCCCTTCCCTCACAATGCCCCCCGCGCCGGGCCAACCTTTATCCATTGTCCATCGTGAAGAGTAATGTCTGATTCTGTCCAAACACCCTCACACCTTGACCACCTCCTGCCTTCCACGAGATGCCTGATATCACCTGTGTTTCATTACAACACACTTATATAATTCACAATACAATTATGTAATCAAAATAATTAGCATTATAATATGTACAAGCTATAACAGGTATAAAGTAATTAGCATTATAGTAGTAACTAGCATTATAATAGTGTGGGACGTACTGTGTTATAAGTTCAATGTTGCCACACAGATTTATCCAGCTTCTCTCTGGCCCCTACAATTAGTCTGTGGAAGGGCCCCAATCTGAAGCGTCACCTATCCATGTTCTCCACAGATGCTGCCTGACCCGCTGAGTTACTCCAGCACTCTGTGAAACGTCACCTATCCATGTTCTCCACAGATGCTGCCTGACCCGCTGAGTTACTCCAGCACTCTGTGAAACGTCACCTATCCATGTTCTCCACAGATGCTGCCTGACCCGCTGAGTTACTCCAGCACTCTGTGAAACGTCACCTATCCATGTTCTCCACAGATGCTGCCTGACCCGCTAAGTTGCTCCAGCACTCTGTGAAACGTCACCTATCCATGTTCTCCACAGATGCTGCCTGACCCGCTGAGTTACTCCAGCACTCTGTGAAACATCACCTATCCATGTTCTCCACAGATGCTGCCTGACCCGCTGAGTTACTCCAGCACTTTGTGTCTATCTCCCTGTGGAACCACCTCTGGTTAAGGACGGAGATGAGGAATGACATTAATACCTGTCACCACATTGGTCCCGCTGCATGAACACCTCATTTTCTAAATCAGTGTGTGCATAGAATTAATAAAGTGCAGGTGTCGAGTGAAAAAGATTAGGCCTTGTAAAATAAGGCCACATTCGTTCACAAAACCATTCAGTGCAGCAGAATTGGACCTGACGTTGGTCCAGCCTTACCTCAGGCATAAAGTGGGTAGTAGGATGAGCTCGGATCCCAGTGATGTGGCAATGTGATTTATCGTAACTCCTGTACCAGCCAGACTCTCATTGATTGTAATCATAGATTGCATACAATCGGTTGGGGGGGCTGCGAGTTGGCTGCCCTGCCAGCAGCATGTTCATTATTTCTACTTATTTTGATTTTTTTTATATGTCCAAATGTTTGTTTTGAGTGTCTAGGTATGTCTTATGTGGGGGGTGGTGTGGAGAAAAGGGAGAAACTGTCTTTCAGTCACTTCCTCGATCGAGAGACGACTTTTTCCATGTCACTTCTCCGCCCTCCCCTCTCGCGGCCTAACAGCTTGGATTGGAGCGGCCTTTGCCGGAGCCGGGCCCAGAGCTTCAGCAGTAGTGACTTTGGCATCATGGGGCTGTGGTCTGCGTAGCTTCTAGCCGCCGGCATGGCATGGACTTACCATCCGGAGTCTGGGATCCCTTGCCTGGGATCGCCGGAGAAGATCCCCGACTGCCAGCCTGCAGCCTATAACACCCTGAAGCCGCAGTCTCAGGTAAGAAAGTGGCCGATTCGGGCACTCCAAGTGTGTTCGATCATCCTGACGAGAGGGCCTGTACATCTGTAGTGGCAAGTATGGTGAGTTCATGGCCCAGATGAACAAAGGAGGAGGACTGACTGAACTTTGTTGCCTTCCACCACAGTGAAGAATGCTGCGTGGATGTTTGTGTTAAATTCTATTGTGTATTGTGTGTTCTTTTTTCCATTGTATCGCTGCTGGCAAATTCATTTCACTGCACCTTATTTGGTGTATGTGACGAATAAATGTGTATTGTATTATATTGCATTGGCTGCAATCATGTATTGTCTTTCTGCTGGCTGGACAGCAAGCAACAAAAGCTTTTCACTGCACCCCGGTACGTGACAATAAACTAAACTGAACTCTTAATTGTATTTGAGGACCAGAGACCAGCATTGGTGACTTGTCTTGTGATACCCGCCTCATGGTACGAGATCTCCTCCTGTTCTGAGTTGTCCGTGTTTGATCTGGTCATTGTTGGGTCAGTTTAGCACGATTTCCCGAATGGAAAGGATGGTTCCAATTCCTTAAAACGGTATAGTCATAGAGTGATACAGCGTGGAAACAGGCCTATTGGCCCAACTTGCCCAAACCGACCAACATGTCACAGCTACAGTAGTCCCACCTGCCTGCGTTTGGCCCATGGGATCTTTCCTTCCTTCTGATCACAGGGTGTGCTGTTGCAATGAAATCTCCAAGAGTTTTCTATTTCCCTGGTGGGATATGTGACAGCTCTCTCATCCAAGGTGATACTGAGGGAGCTGGTTGTCACGGAGGGCCTTGGTGTAAATTGGTCCATAATTAGCACAGACTACCCCTCCCCACTCTAGACCTCCCCACTGCAGATTTAAGAGGATGTTGCCAGGACTCAAGTGCCTGGGCTATTGGGTTGAGTAGGCTGGGTCTCTATACCTTGTAGCACAGGAGGATGATTGGTGATCCTATAGAGGTGCATAAGATCATGAGAGGAATAGATCGGGTAGATGCACAGTCTTTTGCCCAGAGTAGGTGAATCGAAAACCAGAGGACATAGATTTAAGTTGAGGGGGGAAATATTTATAACGAGAGGGGTAACTTGTCCACACACAGGTTGGTGGGTGTATGGAATGAGCTGCTGGACGAGGCAGATGAGGCCGGGACTATCGCAATGTTTAAGAAACATTTAGACAGATAGATGGATAGGACAGATTTAGTGAGATATGGGTCAAGCACAGGCAGGTGGGACTAGTATAGATCAAGTCAGGTTTATTTTTTACATACACATAGAGGATGTGCAGTGAAATGAAAGTGGCAATGCTTGTGGATTGTGCAAAAACAACAGAACGGAACAGAACAGAATCAGTAATTACATATTAGGAAAAAAAACTGCAATTTTAAAAAGGCACAACACAACAGTAAATAGTAAGATTAAATGAGTACTTACCAGTTTGAAGTTTGATCTTTATTTTATGAGGCGCCTTCTGGAGCTGTGCTAAACCAGCGCCAGAAGGATAACGACCTAATGAGCTCCAGCCAAACTTAAGGATGTAGCTGGAGCCTCCTGGCGAAATAGTGTTCACAATGTCAACATCCCATACGGCATTTTACTGGTCCTGGGAGACCTTGTGTTGAGGATATCCTTACAACTTGATACCCGGTGTGAACCCGACAGAACGGGTCTTGTTTGCTACAGCCAACTCAAAGAGAAAGCACGTTGACACAGTTAATGGCCGTACAACTCGATAATTAACACAAGATCATTTAACATGAACCCCAAACGTCTGCAATTTATACCGTTTTCAATGTAACATGAGCATGAAACAAACTCTTTCATCTCCTGGAAAAGAAAAGTCCTGCTTTTTGGTGCTATCCAAGCACTTTGAACACATAGAAGGATAGATGTAACAACCCAAGCCTTAGGGTAGTTTACTAAATCTGCAGAACATAATTTGAGTTTATCATGCAACGGCTGATTTCCCAAGCCTCAGGCTGAACCAGCAAAGTTACGTTTAAAATAACCATATAAGGTTATATTATTATTCCCGACAAATCGGGAATCAAGTTGCATAAGACAATCACACAATAGGAACCTAAAGCGGCCTCTTAATTACTTTATTTGAAGCCTTGATTGATGAAGCAAAATGGAGGAAGACATAAAAGACCTTCCTTCTCCTTGTAGTGAGAATGTATCTCTCGCCACCGTTATGCCACATATTTTGCAACCAGTGAATAAGCATGAAAAACAAACATATCTATATTTGGTGTTCCATTTAACCAGAGTTTCATAATATGGTGTGATTCAACACCAATAAGTCTTATCTCTCCCCTGCACTCCCCAATCTCCTCCCGATGTCAAAGTCAAAGTCCCCAGCGGGCGATGGTAAATAAGTCCCGCGGCCATTCAGGCCGCACCGGGCGATGTAAGGCCCCGCTCTGGGTATAAGCTTCTCAAAAGCTTCTTCAACACCATCTTCCCATGGAACCGTCAATTCCACAACGCATGCCAACTTGGCTGTTGTGGTCCACAGGACCATGTCTCGCCGGAGTGTTGTAGCCACAATGTCTGGGGGAAACACACACTTTTTTTCCCCCCAAGTCCACATCCATTTTCCAATTCTGAGCTGGCTGCAGAATGCTTGCATCCATTGATGTTATCTGGTGCTCTGGAGGTTGGCCTGCTGGTACAAATGTTGTGAAGTGGACATTTCCTGCCGATGATTGTGTGGAAACATTTGTGATCGTTCACCTCTGTTCCAGGATTGATGACAGCTGTCTAAGAACTTTGTTATGCCGCCAAGTGTAAAGCCCTTGGCCAAGGCTCATAGTGTATCCTGGTAAACTGTACCTTAGTGATCCAGGTGCTTGGCAAAGGGAGCAAGTGGGGTCTTCTCCGAACCACTGCTTCAGGTTCTGCGGTGATCGTAGAACATCATAAATGGCTCTGATGACAAAACTTAGTCGAGATTCTTCCATTTGCCAGATGTCACGCCATCTGTTTCCTCTTTTCCAGGCTCTCCCAGTTAGTCCATTGGGCCTGTTTGGCCATTGAGAAGACCTTGGCGTGTCGCTCTCCCTCCTCTTGTCTTCTCACCTCCTCCACCACGAGCCGTTTTGATGCTCTGATAATGAGCTCCATTGCCACAGTGAAGGTCAATGGGGAGATGGTGCCATTGAGGAGCTTTTGGGACGAGCCCGAGCCCGGCTCTCCCGTGTTGGACTTGGCCAACCATATCCCGGAAATGAAGAGCAGACTTAGCACTCTGAACGGCTTCAGATGGGGTCCACTTCCTCCCCGTTGCCACTGTTCGAATAACAATATCTTCAGATTCAGTGAGGGTCATGACCAACCTTGCTTTAGTGCATTTGAACTCTTCCACAAGTCCTGCAATGGGTAATTCCAATTTGCCACTCCCGTACAGTCCGACAGCACTTAAGCATCGTGGAAGTCCAAGCTGTTTCACATGTGTGCTGATCATTCTTTCCAGCTTTTCCACTTTGTTGATGGGGATTTCATACATAGTTAAAGGCCACATGATTCTTGGTAGTATGCCATATTGGAAGCACCAAAGTTTAAGTTATCCTGGTAGCAAGGTCTTGTTGCTGCGAGCTATGTGCGTGATGGTATCCTTTTTCAGTTGTTCAAACTGCTCGGTGTCCTTGAGCTTTGCATCATACCATCGGCCCAAATTCTTCACTGGCATTTCTGAAACAGTTGGAACAGGTATTCCGTTAATATGAAATCTTTGATCCTTGACTTGACCTTTGACAATGGAGATGCTTCTGCACTTGCTGGGTTTAATCTTCATCCTTGCCCATGTGATGATTTGATGAAGTTTTTCCAGAAGTCTCTTGGTGCAGGGGATAGTTGTTGTTAGTGTTGTTATATCGTCCATATAGGCTCGTACTGGTGGCAATCGCTGACCACACTGTAACCGTTTTGAAGGTCAATGAAGGCCGCAGTGAAGGTCAATGGGGAGATGGTGCACCCCGCCATGATGCCCACTTCCAGTGGTTCCCACGCTGTGGTAAAGTCTGATGTTTGTGAGACAAAATTGCAGATCCTGGAAGTAGTTTTTTACCACATTTGTTATTATTGCCGGCACCTGAAAGAATTCAAAAGCAGTCCACAGTAGCGAATGAGAAACTGGTCCATGGGCTTTGGCCAGATCGAGGAACAAGACATGCAGATTATTTTGTTCTTTAATAGAAGTCTGGAATTGATGCCATATGACGCTGGTATGTTCAAGGCATCCCGAGAAGCCTGCTATGCCAGCCTTTTGGATTGACGTATCAATGAAATGGTTTTGTTTCAGGTACTTTGTAAGTCTTTTCGCCACCACACCGAAAAGATCTTGCCCTCTATGTTAAGAAGGTTTATTTGCCAAAGCTGTTCGATGGTGGAAGAATTTTTTTCCTTTGGGATCAGCACTCCTCCCATTCTTCGCCAGGCTTTGGGGATGACTTCCTTTTCCCAAGCAACCCTCATGTTCCTCCAGAGGAATTTCAGAATATCTGGGGCATTCTTGTAGACACAATACGAAACACCATTAGGGCCTGGTGCTGTTCTTGCCTACCTCACTACTTCTTTTACCTCACTCAGCTTGGGAGGGCTGATGTCAAATTGATGTTGTGGGGAGTGAGATTGGTGGGATGCCAGCAGGGACAAAAATCGTTTCATCTTTTAACTCATTAGTGTGGATGGTTCTGATGTGTCCTTCAACCTCCTTTTTTGACGCATTCAGGGATCTGCTTTTCTCTTTTGTGAAAATGCCTTTCACAAACTTAAAGGGATCTTTGTAGAAGTCCATGCTTTTTCTGTCTTTTTGCGTTGTTTCCTTAAATTCTCCGCTCTGCGCAGCTTTGAGAACCTGTGGTTTAGGTCCTTTTGAAGGAGATTGATGCCCTCCTGCAGTTGCTTTTTTCCACACCTTCCTCAGGCTTCTTCTTTCTTTAACAAGTCGTTGGATTTCCTGGAGACAACGGGACTTGGGGGAGGAGGCCTATCTTTCCTGCTGAGTTGTTCCTTCTCACCAAATTTCTCCTTTCCATAGCTGTAGATCACCCATCTTCTCCAACTTCAGTTCCGCTGATCCCTTTATTCCACATAAGATTAAGCTCACATCTGCATTGATGATTTCCCACTCCTTGCTGTTAGACTTTGGCCATTTCACCAACGGCTTACATCCTTGCATGTTCTCCACTTTACGATGTGCCTGGTTGGGTCTTGGACTGTTGCCTGAAACTTCTGCCACATCCCGTAGGATGCTGATGCTCTGCGGACTGTGGACTTCTTCCTGCCGCTGAGTTTCATCCGACTGATTTGACCTTCCTCTTAACAGAATCTGGTCAATGTGGGGCCTTGGGTTGGGGATTTTCAAGCATTTCTTCCGTCCCTGATGAATTTTGAGACCACGAGTTGATGTTACTTTTGTCCAGCCACAACTTCAGGTTTGAAGAACGTGTTCCGCTGCTCGTTTTTCAAGAGTTTTGTCACTTACCTGATTCAATGTCATGTCCATTCCAAGGTTCGTTACTGGGTGGACAGTCAATGAGTCATCTTGGAGACTCTGGGGGTATGAGTCATCTTGGAGTCAATGAGTCATCTTGGAGACTCTGGGGGCTCTCGCAGACTCTGGGGGTATTCTTCTCTTTGAACTTTTTGTAGCCAAGTGAGGGTGACTCTTGTGCCCTAACAAGGTGACGGAGCCAGCTGTTATGGGTAGCTAGCCCATAACAGCCCTGTTGGGGTCTATTTCCCCCTTTCAGCTGTCTCTCCAAGCTGTCACATGGTCTTTCCCTTGACCTCAGCTGCATTTTCACAGCAATAACTTGTTTTTCCTCCAGAAGATCAGTAGATGTTTCAATCCCTGTAGTAAGTCGGTACTCTTGATATTGGCAGTGGGATTGGAGCGGGAGTTGTGGGAGAGAGATTTTGGCTTTCTCATTGAATTGAAGGTCTCAAACCAATGGTTTATTCATAGGTTTACATCCAAACTTTGTAAAATAAAATAAAAAATAGTGCAAATCGTCACAGGGTATTCATAAAGCAAAGGAGCGATACTTTACAGGCTATCGGCCCTCTGTAAAGCTCTGTACTTTAAACGTGTAGCAAAGTTATGCACAAATGGCCATCATAATGAACGCACAAACTATATTTCTTGCCACCTTTGTTCCTGTTCTCCAGAGTCTTTTAAAATATATAAATATATCTGTGCATACTGTTAAACCGATTCCCAATATTTATCTGGCATGTTGAGATTTTGCTAATGTAGTAAAAATTCCTAAAAGCCAAAGAAATCAGAACAAGATGTTCTGTGTCTTAACTTGGGCGCCTATAATCTCTCAGCTTGCAATTTTAGTTTTCAAATAATTTCTATACCTTTTGTTGTGTGCTAAGTGGCGACTTGCATGCAGTCATAATATATTTGCAGAGATTTTTAATCCGCGAGTATTTGGATCTGATTGACGGAGAGCAATGGTGAAGTTGGCTACAAAGGTCATCTTCTGACTTACTGACAGGACTAAGGTTGCAGACTTAGTCTCTGGTCATTTGTTCAGAACCCACCTGCCCAGCCTTGAGCAAGGGTCTTGACACAACACCTATCCATGTTCTCCAGAGATGCTGCCTGACCCGCTGAGTTACTCCAGCACTCTGTGAAACGTCACATGCTGCCTGACCCGCTGAGTTACTCCAGCACTCTGTGAAACGTCACCTATCCATGTTCTCCACAGATGCTGCCTGACCCGCTGAGTTACTCCAGCACTCTGTGAAACGTCACCTATCCATGTTCTCCAGAGATGCTGCCTGACCCACTGAGTTACTCCAGCACTCCGTGTCCTTTAGTGTACTGTTACAGATCCAGTCAATGAACAGTCATCAGCATCCCACTGATTTCTGGGAGGAAGTCAACCCACCAGGAATGGGGGAGGGTGAGGTCCAGACCGTGAGTTAACAATACTACTTCCTTCCCAGTTGTGGTCGTGCTACAGACCTGAATAACACAGGAACTGCCGCCGGCTTGTGGCGTTTTGGGAGCTCAGCTGATTACTCAATAGTTTTATTATTTGTTAAAAATCCTTGATTTGGTGGTCAGTGCAGAACAATAATAATAACATGAACATACTGAGCTGTAGAGCTTTATGTAATATTTAGCAACATTTTAGAACAGGCAGATGACAGTATGTTGAACTATCTGTTGAAATAATGACCAGGTTTAGTTTAGTTTAGTTTAGTTTAGTTTAGTTTAGTTTACTTTAGTGATACAGTGCGGAAACAGGCCCCTCGAGCACCAAGGCAAATTTCTTGTATGTGAATATACTTGTCCAATAAACTATTCATTCATTCGTTCATCGTGTAGAAATGAGGAACTGCAGATGCTGGTTTACATGGATAGGTGAGGTTACATAGAAACAAAGAAGATAGGTGCAGGAGACATTCGGCCCTTCAATCCAGCACTGCCAATCAATATGCTTGCGGTGTTTGTAATAGAAATGGTATTACCTGCCTCCAAGTTAAAGGGGGAGGAGTGATAGGTATGTAATAGAAATGGTATTACCTGCCTCCAAGTTAAAGGGGGAGGAGTGATAGGTATGTGATATAATTAGCATAAGTGATGTCTGGTGTAAGTACGCATGCGCAAGGTGGCATCCTGGAATAAAGAAGCTTGCTAGTGTACTCCTGTGTCCGAGTGTTATGTTAAGTTTGTTCTAAGCACCCAAATACACAACAATGCTCATGGCTGATCATCCAAAATCAGTACCCTGATCTGGCTTTTTCCCCATATCCCTTGATATCCCAAAAAATGCTGCAGTAATTCCGCAGGTCAGGCAGCACCTTTGCAGAACATGGATAGGTGACGTTTCACAGAGTGCTGGAGTAACTCAGCAGGTCAGGGAGCATCTCTGGAGAACATGGATAGGTGACGTTTCACAGAGTGCTGGAGTAACTCAGCGGGTCAGGCAGCATCTCTGGAGAACATGGATAGCTGACATTTCAGGTCGGGACCTTCTTCCTTAACACAGATTCACATTGACAGAAAACAAAGTGAGCAAGGTGCAGATTGTC
The DNA here is from genome assembly GCA_035221665.1 of Okamejei kenojei. Lineage (NCBI taxonomy): Eukaryota > Metazoa > Chordata > Chondrichthyes > Rajiformes > Rajidae > Okamejei > Okamejei kenojei. The sequence continues at coordinate 7,767,255 of CM069140.1, read as the reverse complement.
GTGAGTCAGCACAGTGACACAGAGTGGTTTCAGGATGTGGTAAGGGGTGAGGTGTACTGACAGACCAGACTGATAAATTAATGAGTGCTTCTTTCATCAAAGCTTTCTGCACTCTTCCCGGGAGGATGTATTGTGTTATTGTTCCAAATCGCTCTTTCTTAATTATGTTTTAAAACTCCAATCCGTGACTTACACCATGGATATTGTCAGATGACAGATACATGCTACCAAAAGATACGCAATGAGCTTTCTCTACAGACTGCTGAGTTACATGGTGTACATGGTATACTGATCATTGATATAAATTTCCCTACAGCAATACACTCATTCATGCTATATCTTCACAATTCTTCAAACAGCTATCTATTTTTGTAAAACTGTTAAACTTGGATATCTATATTACTAAAAGTCTGATCTTTACCGCTTTTGGCTCACTGTGGTGTGATTTCTGAGAGAACGGCTGTCATTTTTGGCCAGCTCGCTCAGAGGCCCCCCTCTGCCTTCCTGGACCAGAGGATTTTTCCCATCGATGAAAAATCAGAGAGATATTAATGTTTTTTTTTTAAATCACCATTCTCTCTGCTGCCCCTGCTGGAGGGAGGGGGAGGGACTATAATACCAGGAAGTGGTGTGCCTCACTCAGTCTCTGCAAGATGGAGGAAGCCTGAGGGTCACGTCTCTCTGAGCTCTGAATAGCACTGAACACATGTCTACTCAACTGTGAGTGCCCTCAATGTGGTTCTATAAATTCTTGCAAAAAGTGTCTCTATTGGTTCTAAAATGCTTGCAAAAAATCTCTATTGGTTCTAAATTGCTTGCAAAAAGCGTCTATTGGTTCTAAAATGCTTGCAAAAAGTGTCTATTGGTTCTAAAATGGTTGCAAAAAAAGTGTATCTATTGGTTCTAAAATGCTTGCAAAAAGTGTCTATTGGTTCTAAAATGCTTGCACAAAGTGTCTCTATTGTTTCTAAAATGCTTGCAGAAAGTGTATTTTGGTTCTAAAATGCTTGCAAAAAATGTCTATTGGTTCTAAAATGGTTGCAAAAAGTGTCTATTGGCTCTAAAATGCATGCAGAATGTGTCTATTGGTTCTAAAATGCATGCAGAAAGTGTATTTTGGTTCTAAAATGCTTGCAGAAAGTGTCTTTTGGTTCTAAATGTTTGCAGAAAGTGTCTATTGGTTCTAAAATGCTTGCAAAAAGTGTCTCTATTGGTTCTAAAATGCTTGCAAAAAGAGTGTCTCAATTGGTTCTAAAATGCTTGCAGAAGGTGTCTATTGGTTCTAAAATGCTTGCAAAAAGCACCTCTATTGGTTCTAAGAAGGTTGCAAAAAGTGTCTATTGGTTCTAAAGCTTGCAGAAAGTGTCTATTGGTTCTAAACCACTTGTAGAAAGTGTCTATTGGTTCTAAAATACTTGCAAAACGTGTCTCTATTGTTTATAAAATGCTTGCAGAAAGTGTCTATTGGTTCTAAAATGCTTGCAAAAAGTGTCTATTGGCTCTAAAATGCATGCAGAAAGTGTCTTTTGGTTCTAAATGCTTGCAGAAAGAGTGTCTCAATTGGTTCTAAAATGCTTGCAGAAAGTGTCTATTGGTTCTAAAATGCTTGAAAAAATGTCTATTGGTTCTAAAATGGTTGCAAAAAGTGTCTATTGGTTCTAAAATGTTTGCAGAAAGTGTCTATTGGTTCTAAAATGCTTGCAGAAAGTGTCCATTGGTTCTAAAATGCTTGCAAAAAGTGTCTCTATTGGTTTTAAATATTTGCAGAAAGTGTCTCTAGTGGTTCTAAAATGTTTGCAGAAAATGTATCTATTGGTTCTAAAATGCTTGCAAAAAGTGTCTCTATTGGTTCTAACATGCTTGCAGAAAGAGTGTCTCAATTGGTTCTAAAATGCTTGCAGAAGGTGTCTATTGGTTCTAAAAAGCTTGCAAAAAATGTCTATTGCTTCTAAAATGCTTGCAAAAAGCACCTCTATTGGTGCTAAGAAGGTTGCAGAAAGTGTCTATTGGTTCTAAAATGCTTGCAGAAAGTGTTTATTGGTTCTAAAATGCTTGCAAAAAATGTCTCTATTGGTTTTAAATATTTGCAGAAAGTGTCTATTGGTTCTAAAATGCCTGCAGAAAGTGTCTATTGGTTCTAAAATGCTTGCAAAAAGTGTCTCTATTGGTTCTAAAATGCTTGCAAAAGCTGTCTCTATTGGTTCTAAAATGGTTGCAGAAAGAGTGTCTTTATTGGTTCTAAAATGCTTGCAAAAAGTGTCTCTATTGGTTCTAAAATGCTGGCTAGCCAGAGTGACTCAGCTGCCTGGCCAGAGTGAACTGAAGGAAATCCACATTAGGCAGGAAATGGTGTTGGGTAGACTGATGGGACTGAAGGCTGATAAATCCCCAGGGCCTGATGGTCTGCATCCCTGGGTACTTCAGGAAGTGGCACTAGAAATTGTGGACGCATTGGTGTTCATTTTCCAATGTTATATAGATTCAGGATCAGTTCCTGTGGATTAGAGGGTAGCTTATTTTATCCCACTTTTTAAGCAAGGCCAGTTATCCTGACATTGGTGGTGGGGAAGATACTGGAGTTAATTATAAAAGATGAAATAGTGGCACATTTGGATACTGACTAATCTTCTGGAATTATTTGAGGATTCAACTAGGAAAATGGACCACAGAGAGCCAGTGGATGTAGTGTACCTGGACTTTCAGAAAGCATTTGATAAGGTCCCACATAGGAGATTAGTGGGCAAATTTAGAGCACATGGTATTGGGGGTAGAGTGCTGACATGGATAGAAAATTGGTTGGCAGGCAGGAAACAAAGAGTAGGGATTAACGGGTCCCTTTCAGAATGGCAGGCAGTGACTAGTGGGGTACCGCAAGGCTCGGTGCTGGGACCACAGCTATTTACAATATACATCAATGATTTAGATGAAGGGATTCAAAGTAACATTAACAAATTTGCAGGTACGACAAGTTGGGAAAAGGGAATGTACAAATCTGGGGGGGCTGGGTGGCAATGTGAACTGTGAGGAGGATGCTATGAGAGGCAGTGAAAAAAGCGGGTGAGCTTGGACAAAAGGTTTGGGTGAGTGGGTATTGCGTGCATGCAAATCTGGCAGAGTGCAGAGAAGGTTGATTCCTGGGATGTCAGGACTGATGAAGAAAGACTGGATAGAGGTCTATAGGAGTGAGGGGTAGCTTAAAAAATGCAGGAAGATTGTTCCCATGTTGGGGATTAGCTTTATCCTTTAAGACCGAGATAAACTTTCTTCACACAGAGGAGTGGTGAGTCTCTGGAACTCTCTGCCACAGAGGGTAGTGAGGCCAGTTCATTGGTTAAGGGAGTTGGATGTGGCCTTGTGGCTAAGGGGAATGTACGGGATACTGAGTTGGATGATCAGGATCATATTGAATGGCGGTGCAGGCTCGAAGGGGGGGCACCTAATTTCTATGTTTCTATATGTTTCTTGTTCATCAGTCAATTAAAATAAGCATGCAGGTACAGCAGGCAGTGAAGAAAGCGAATGGCATGTTGGCATTCATATCAAGAGGAGTCGAGTATAGGAGCAACGAGGACCTTCGTCAGTTGTACAGGGCTCTAGTGAGACCACACCTGGAGTATTGTGTGCAGTTTTGTTCTCCTAGTTTGAGGAAGGACATTCTTCTTGCTATTGAGGAAGTGCAGTGTAGGTTTACAAGGTTAATTCCCAGGATGGCGTGACTGTCATATGCTGAGAGAATGGAGAGGCTGGGCTTGTAAACTCTGGAATTTAGAAGGATGAGAGGGGATCTCATTGAAACATATAAGATTATTAAGGGTTTGGGCACGCTAGAGGCAGGAAACATGTTCCCGTTGGGGGAGTCCAGAACCAGGAGCCAAAATTTAAGAATAAGGGGTTTAGAACGGAAATGAGGAAACACATTTTCACACCAGGAATTGTGAATCTGTCGTATTCTCTGCCTCAGAGGGTGGTGGAGGCCTGTTCTCTGGATACTTTCAAGAGAGAGCTAGATAGGGCTCTTACAGATAACGGAGTCAGGGGATATGGGGAGAAGGCAGGAACGGGGTACTGATTGGGGATGATCAGCCATGATCACATTGAATGGCGGTGCTGGCTGGAAGGGCCGAATGGCCTAATCCTGCACCTATTGTCTATTGTCTGTTGTGACATTTCACAGAGTGCTGGAGTAAATCAGCGGGTCAGGCAGCATCTCTGAAGAACATGGATAGGTGACGTTTCAGGTCGGGACCCGTCTTCAGTCATGTCCTCGAAAGATTCCACCTGATGGGTTGAATTACTCTAGCACTGTGTTCTACACAAGATTCCAGCATTTGTACTTCCTTGTGTCTACAGAGGTAGATTTATTTCCATATCATCTGTTAACTTGCCTTGACTTCAACAACGTACCACCCTCAGTAACAATTTCATCAACTCATTTAACCAGTTTATCAAAATTGGATCCTGTGCTTCAATCAATCAATCAATCCGTTTTATTCATCACCTGCACATAAAGTGTAAGTGAAATTAGTTTGCCAGCAGGGGTACAATTAAAAAGGACACACAAAAACACAATAAAAAAATAACATAAACATCCACCAGACCATTCATCACTGTGGTGAGAGGCACAACGTTTCCCCGTGTTCGGAACCACAACCCTCCGCAGTCGCCGCTGCGGGTGTCCAGATGTGTAGACAAGGTAAAGTCCAGGTAAGTCCTGAATCGGTGCCTCCCCACTGGAGACCCCCTACACAAGACACACAAAGAAACATTAAAAACATACATTAGGACATACTAGAAAAATTTTTTTTAAAAAGTAGAAAGAACTAACACGCTGCTGGCAGGGCTGCCGGCTTGCAGCGCCCCCACCGACCTTCTGGTTCTCTTATCAAGTCAAGTTCAAATTAACCTTGGTCGTGTTCCACCGAGTTTGGGTATCAGTGTTGGGACCTCTATTGTTGTGATGTATATATAAATGTAAATGTAAATTGGTTAATAAGCTGGCAGACGTAACACAAATTGGGGGTTGTTGCAGACAGTGAAGAAGACTCTCAAAGCAAGGTAAACAGTTAATGGCTATACTTTTAACAACATTGATGCACAGAGGCATCTTAAGATCTAAGTCCATAGCTCCTTGAATGTAGCAAGACAAGTAGACAGAGTGGTAAAGAAGGCATATGGTATGCTTACCTTTATCAGTTGGGGCATTGAGTGTTAGTCAGTAAGTCACATTGCAGCTTTATAACAATTTCCTTTGGCTGCATGTGCAGTTCTGGTCACCCCATGACAGGAAGGATGTGGATGTTTTGAAGAGGGAGCACAGGAGGTTTACCAGAATGCTACTAGATTGGAGGGTATTATTATAAAATCGGGGTTGAGTGTAGAACTGGTAGAAGTTTATAAAGCTGGACCTGCACAAATGTCTTTTACATGGTGCTATTGTACCTACCTCAACTCTGGCAGTTTGCTCTATATTCCCACACCCTCAATCCAGACCTCTGGTGCTGTCTGTATGGTGTTTGTATGTTCTCCCTGTGATGCATAACCATGTAGGTTTTCTCCGGGTGCTCCAGTTTCCTCACACACACCAAAGACATGCAGATTTTAGGTTAATTGGCCTCTGTAAATTGTGTAGGATAGTGTTTGTGTACAGGGATCGCCTTTCGACATGGACCTGGTGCCTGTTTCCATTCTGTATCTCTAAACAAAACTAAAAAAAAAGAAAGCGTTGGGAAAGGAACCTCTTTCCAGTGTTAGGACTTCATTTGTCCACATCTACTTTGTATAGTATTTCAAGGAGTTCTTGTCAAATATCTGAGATCAAGGTTATATCCTTCAAAAAACTTCTCTTCCTCTGTGTTAAAATTGCATTTCATTTCTGGACCGATTAATATGAGGTGCTTTGATGGTCACTCACTTTAAATCGTTGCTTTTGCTGAACTCATAAATTCCACTTTCCATTAATTGTTTTACTAAAGCAGTGAACTGGATGCCCCCCTGAATGTGGTTAATAGCCTTCGGAAATTCATTTAGCTTCAATTACTTCCAGCATAAAAGTCATTCACTTAATAATTGAGGCTCGTAGTTCCTCTGATCTCTCATTTAATAAAAGCTCTCCAAAGTGGAGCAGAACCACTGTGCACAGAGAACTCTCAGCTCCATCCCTGGGTTGTGCTGGCTGATTCCAATCTAGTGTGGAGACCTCGAGGTTCAGGAGAGGAGCGTGGAGACCCTCACCCAGAAAGGAAGCAAATGTACAGATGAAGACCAGGGTCGGAACACGGAAAGACATCACCCCCCAGTCACCCCCCCCCCTCCCCCCTGAGAACTCCCATCTCGCTTGCAAAGGAAATCACTGCGTGTGCAGCAGGTGAGTCCATTCACTGCTGAGTCCAAGGTTAAATATGGGCACGGATTAATTCTATTCCAGTGTCTTCAGGAAAGAGTGAATGAAGGAAAATATTTTAATCAGCAAGACACAGTAGACTAGTAATTCCCAGTTTAAGGGACTCCGAGTTTAAGGAATAAGGGAAACCTTATTAACTAATAGGCAGTGAATTCAGTAAATTGTTCCTTTTAATTGATCAGGTAAATACAGCAACGATATTTAATTTTACCATGTACAGTGCATTAAGGGGAGGGGTGGGCTGGAGCAGCCCTTCCTCCCGGAGTGGCCCATCCTGCTTTGCGAGTGCATTGGGACGTCGCTTGGAATTTTTTTTTCCAAAATGGGTTTGAAGAAATCGGGCTGTTTTTAAAATTTCAACGATTAATAACTTTGGAAATATAGGCGGAAATGCGAAGGGAAGATGTTTATCGCCACCTTGGGACAATGTGAGTAGGATGTGTGAAAATGGGAAGGCTGTGGCCTGGCGTTTGGACGAAGATAGGAATTAACCAGGTTCACACACACACACACACACACACACACACACACACACACACACACACACACACACACACACACACACACACACACACACACACACACACACACACACACACACACACACACACACACACACACACACACACACACACATATTATGCATACAAAGACGAAGACTTTTAGTTATATGGAGATAACTGTAGATTATTTTGCGTTTTTTTGTATTCATCTTAGAGATACAGCACGGAAACAGGCCTTTCGACCCATCGACTCAGCACCGGCCAGCGATCTCCGCACATTAACACTATACTACACACAGGGACAATTTTCTGTGTGGAGCGTGCATGTTTTCACAGTGACTGCTCGAAGTTCGCCCATGTGATCCGGTTTCCTCCCACATCCCAACAATGAGTCGGTGGGTTCATTAGCCGCTGTAAATTGGCCCCAGTGTGTGGATGAGGGGAAGAATCTCCCTTTACTGGTGCCCTCCCCTACTTGTCCATTTACCAGTGCCCTCTCCTAATTCCCTATTTACCAGTGCCCTCCCCTAATTGTTCATTTACAGGTGCCCTCTCCTAATTCCCTATTTACCAGTGCCCTCCCCTAATTGTTCATTTACAGGTGCCCTTCCCTAATTCCCTATTTACCAGTGCCCTCCCCTAATTGTCCATTTACAGGTGCCCTCTCCTAATTCCCTATTTACCAGTGCCCTCCCCTAATTGTCCATTTACAGGTGCCCTTCCCTAATTCCCTATTTACCAGTGCCCTCCCCTAATTGTCCATTTACCAGTGCCCTTCCCTAATTCCCTATTTACCAGTGCCCTCCCCTAATTGTCCATTTACAGGTGCCCTTCCCTAATTCCCTATTTACCAGTGCCCTCCATTAATTGTCCATTTAAGGTGCCCTTCCCTAATTCCCTATTTACCAGTGCCCTCCCCTAATTGTCCATTTACAAATGCCCCTCCCTAATTGTTGCCTGTTATGTGTTGTTCGATGTTCTATATCCTATGTGCTATTACAATGGATCTAATTGAAAGAAAACTGAAGACAGGCACAAATTGCTGGAGTAACTCAGTGGGACAGGCTGCATGTGTAGAAAAGAAATAGGTGACATTTCAGGTCAAAATCCACCGTCAGACAGGTTAAGAAAAATTGTTTGTTCTGACAAGCACCTATTTTGCAAATCGTTATTTAGAGACGATCCTAGAACGGGAGAGGTTTCAACGTGGCAGTCGCACCTGCGCAGTTCGCTGCCACTTGCCGGGCTTGTCAGCCTCATCACAATTGAAAATGGTGCCCGGCCCGACAGCCCTCCCCTACTATGCAGGCGGTGTTGTCAGGCTGAGATCGCCATTTTCAGATCGCCTTTTTTGATTAAATACTTCTGTGTGTACTTGACTGTTGTCACAATGCGGACTCAACGGGTCCACGGGTCGTCTAGTAGAAAATAAACATTGGCAGTGTGTAGGAAGGAACTGCAGATGCTGATTTAAACCAAAGATAGACGCAAAAAGCTGGAGTGACTCTGCGGGACAGGCAGCATCTCTGGAGAGAAGGAATGGGTGACGTTTCAGGTCGAGACCCTTCTCCAGATCTTGGCATTCAACATTGGCAGTTATTGGCACACTGCTGGAGAACAATTTCCTATTGTCCATATGAAAAATATACATCTACTAGTGCTAGGATGCATCCTCCGTGATGTGATCTGGGGTCATCGGGTCACAACATCAGACACCCTTGCCCAGGCGACCCAGTCGGGGTTGATCAGGGCCCGACTTGTCCCAGCAGCAACCGCCCATGGATCAGCCATCTCAGTAACTACTCTGCAGGGGTTGGGAGACTCTAGTGCGTGGAGGGACTGGGCTCTGTGGGGTGAGTCCTGGCCGGGCTCCTCCTGCGTCTCACCAGGTTCAAGGCCCGTGCGCTGCACCTCTTTCTCCTTCTCCGACCATTTCATTCTCGCCTGATGGATATTTAGGCCACGGTGGTTCATTAGGCCTTTCCGTAGCTTTATTGGGTGTCTTTCTCACGAAAGACACAGACTGGGGTGCTAACCCAGCCTTTCCCGGGTGCCATCTTTCCGTGCCGTCAACTGTCTCTCCAGTCATCACCAAACTATTCTTGGTTGTCACCGAGTCTATTCCTAGGTGCCACTGGCTGAGCCAGACTTCAGAGTGAAAAATATACTTCAAGATGCGCTGGGACGCATCCTCAGTGATCACCCATGATCAGGTTTGAACCCAGGTCTCTGGCGCTGTGAGGTGGCAGCTCTCCCTCCCTGGTGCCCTCCAGTAACTCTCCATTCACCGGTGCCCTCTCCTAATTCTCCCTTTACTGGTGCCCCCCGCCCCCCCGACTTGTCCATTTACCAGTGCCCTCTCCTAATACCCTATTTACCGGTGCCCTCTCCTAATTATCCATTTGCTGGTGCCCTACCCTAATTCCCCACGGTGGTGCCTGTTATGTGTTGTTCGATGTTCTATATCCTATGTGCTATTACAATGGATCTAATTGAAGGAAAACTGAAGACAGGCACAAATTGCTGGAGTAACTCAGTGGGACAGGCTGCATGTGTAGAAAAGAAATAGGTGACATTTCAGGTCAAAATCCACCGTCAGACAGGTTAAGAAAAATTGTTTGTTCTGACAAGCACCTATTTTGCAAATCGTTGTTGAGAGATGATCCTAGAACGGGAGAGGTTTCAACGTGGCAGTCAAGCCTGCGCAGTTTGCTCCCACTTGCCGGGCTTGTCAGTCGCATCACAATTGAAAATGGTGCCCGGTCCGGCAGCCCTCCCCCAACTACGCAGGCTGAGATCGCCATTTTCAGATCGCCATTTTGATCAAATACTTCTGTGTGTACTTGACTGTTGTCACAATGGGGACCCAACGGGTCCACGGGTCGTCTAGTAGAAAATAAACATTGGCAGTGTGTAGGAAGGAACTGCAGATGCTGATTTAAAGCGAGGATAGACGCAAAAGGCTGCAGTAACTCTGCGGGACAGGCAGCATCTCTGGAGAGAAGGAATGGGTGACGTTTCAGGTCGAGACCCTTCTCCAGATCTTGGCATTCAACATTGGCAGTCACTGCTGGAGAACAATTGTCTATTGTCTATTGTCCATAAATCATCTTCCCCTTTCCCCCGCCAGGCAGTTGTTGCATGGATTCAGGAACAGCTCCTGTTATCAGCGCTGAACAGTCCTCCCATAAACTAAGGTGTAGTCCCAAATTTCCATCCTACCTAACTGCAGACATTGGATCTATTCTGTGCAGCTGTAATACTATATTCTGCACTATGGTACTTTTCTCTTGTCACTTGTGAATAGCTTGATTATACTCATGTGTGGTACAAGTTGATTTGAATGGATAGCACGCAAACAAAAACTTGTCATCGTACCTCGCTACAGGGGCCAATAATAAACACTGCTGCTTTACCCTAATGGCAGTGGCGGACTGCAGGAGTGGGGCGCCGTTATGTATGGCTGCTTTGCCTGCAGTCTGCCCTTTCACCCTTTTTTATTTTATTTTTAGTCCTGTTAAAAAAAAATGTTTTTTGGGGGGAGGGGAAGGGGGAAACTTTATTTCCTGGTTCCTACCTAGTCAGAGAGGCAGCTTCCCTCCGAGCTGCTTCTTGGTCCCTTCCTCGCGGCCTACCATCGAGACTGGAGCGGCGTCTCCTGCCAGACCGGCCAGAACCTCAGCCTCGGCGGCGGCGCATCCCTGAAGCACCGTCACGGAGCGGGCGATGCCTTACCGGATCGTCGTGCGGTAAGCTCCGGAGTGCCCTGACCACCGACTCCAACATCGAGGAGCTGCGGTCTACAGTACGTCCATCTGCGGGCGGCACTGGATTTAAAACGCGGAGGAGCCTGGAATCTCTCGCCGAGATCGCCAGAGTCGGAGCTCCGACCAGCGCGGCCTGTGGACATCGGGAACGTACAAACTCCATACAGGCAGCACCCGTAGTCGGAACTGAACCCTGATCTCTGGCGCTGTGAGGTAGCAACTCTACCGCTCATCCACAGTGTCGCCCCAGTGCGCTTCAGTATCTCGTTACGTTCATCCAAACATGGAGTGCAGAAAGTAGAGAGGCGGGAAGTCAAGTTTGATGCAGAGATGTGATTGATTCAGATTGAGGAGAAAGTTTGGCAATGGGGCACCAAAGCAAAGAACACAAAGATGTTGGATTGCAGGTTATTTGTCCATCTAACACATCACACTAGAGGGAGAGTCTAGGACCAGAGGTCCCTGCTTCAGTATAAAAGGACATTCCTTCAGGAAGGAGATGAGGAGCAATTTCTTTAGTCAGTGGGTGGTGGTGAATCTGTGGAATTCATTGACACAGAAGGCCATGGAGGCCAAGTCATTGGGTATTTTTAAGGCAGAGATGGATAGATTCTTGATTAGTGTGGGTGTCAGGGGTTATGGGGAGAAGGCAGGAGAATGGGGTTGAGAGGGGAAGATAGATCAGCCGTGATTGAATGGCGGAGTGGGCTTGACGGGCCGAATGGCCTAATTCTGCTCCCACAACATGAACTTATCACTTTATGGATTACAGAAAGTTAAGCTATGCAGCTCACCACTCTTAGTGAAGTGAGAATTATTGACAAACCGCAGTCAAACGCTGAAAGAAAATAAACAATTGCAATTATAAAATCTTCCTCCTCCAGATCATAGAGATTCAAAACGTCAACATTTAATGGCTCCATATCTCGTTGGTTTTTTCACATGATCATAATCATTTTCATAATTATCATTTATTAGCCAAGTATGTTTTGCCATATACGAGGAATTTGGTTTGCCATACAGTCACACCAAAAATGTAACAAGACACACAACTACATAAAAATTTGACATAACCATGCACCACAGCGGCTGCTCCCCATTCCCCCATTCCCCCATTTCCTCCTTTCTTGCTGCCAGCTCCACAATGTTAGGCTGCAGTGCAGACGATACGACACGGAAAAAGTCGCATCTCCGTCGAGGAAGAGATAAGAAAAAGTTTCCCCCACCACAAATGCAAAACGTACATTTTACAACAAACTAAAAACTCAAGAAGGAAAAAGACAAAGACAGAGGGAGCGTTGGCGAGGCAGCCATCGTGCGGCGCCCCCTGGTGGAATTCCCTGTTCTAATTCACTCAGACTCACAGCTTAGGCAAATACACTGCCCCTGTTATTCACCATGTATGCAGTCTCTCTGATACGCTTGTTATCCCTATGTTAAAATGCAGTCTCAGCTGCACTGAGGGCGGCTCGGTGGCACAGTGGCAGAGTTGCTGCCTGACAGCACCATAAATCCGGGTTCGATCCTGACTCTGGGTATAGTCTGTCCGGAGTTTGTACGTTCTCCCCGTGACCTGCGTGGGTTTTCTCCAGGTGCTCCGGTTTCCTCCCACACTCCAAAGACGTATAGGTTTGTAAGGGTGAGGGTAAGGGTAGGGTGTTGACAAGGATAGAAAATTGGTTAACAGACAGGAAGCAAAGAGTAGGAGTGAACGGGTCCTTTTCAGAATGGCAGGCAGCGGCGAGTGGAGTGCCGCAAGGCTCGGTGTTGGGGCCGCAACTGTTTACCATATATATTAATGATTTGGAAGAGGGAATTAGGAGCAACACTAGCAAGTTTGCGGATGACATAAAGCTGGGTGGCAGTGTGATCTGTGAAGAGGATGTTAGGAGGTTGCAGGGTGACCTGGACACGTTGGGTGAGTGGGCAGAAGTGTGGCAGATGCAGTTATTGAAAAGACTAGGCTTGTATTCACTCGAGTTTAGAAGGATGAGGGGGGATCTTATAGAGACATATAAAATAGATAATTGTGAGGTTATCCACTTTGCTGGCAAAAACAAGGGGGCAGATTATTATCTCCATGGGGTTAGGTTAGGTAAGGGGGAGGTACAGCGAGACCTGGGTGTCCTTGTACACCGGTCACTGAAAGTTGGCATGCAGGTACAGCAGGCAGTGAAGAAAGCTAATGGAATGTTGGCCTTCATAACAAGAGGATTTCAGTATAGGAGTAGAGAGGTTCTTCTGCAGTTGTATAGGGCTCTGGTGAGACCATCTGGAGTATTGCGTATAGTTTTGGTCTCCTAATTTGAGGAAGGACATCCTTGTGATTGAGCCAGTGCAGCGTAGGTTCACAAGATTGATCCCTGGGATGGTGGGACTGTCATATGAGGAAAGATTGAAAAGACTAGGCTTGTTGTATTCACTGGAGTTTAGAAGGGCCTGTTTCCATGGCGGAAAGTCTACACACGATTCTACTCAAACTATCCACTGTGTACAGGAACAGGATAAAGGGAATGACCTTTAGTGCAAGATAAAGTCCTGTAAAGACCATTTAATGATAGTGTGAGGATCTCCAACGAGGTCAGAGTGGGTTAAAACGTGGTCATAGAGTCTGAAGAAGGGTCTTGACCCGAAACGTTATCCATTCCTGCTCTCCAGAGATGCTGAGTTACTCCAGCTGTTTGTGTCTATCTCTAAAGAGGTAGATGAGAGGTCAGGACCAATCTCTGGTTGGTGATCGCATGGTTCATTTACCTGATATTAGCTGGGAAGAAACGAATGCCTAAATATACAGAATCAAATCTAGCTAATGTGACATTGCACAAGATGCTTCTTTCAATCAACGTGTGTGTTCACCATGTCAAGTACTGTGGCATCTGGGTCGGCATGGATGAGTTGGGCCGAAGGGCCTGTTTCCATGCTGTATGACTCCGTGACTTTGAGACCACGCAACAGTTCCATGGCTCCTTTCTCCTTCATACACCCGGTGTTATATCGAGCAGATTAAATTAAGAAAGCTCTAAAATTATAATCAGAAACAGCGGTGGAGTAGTCACCATTCAAATTCACCCAAATGTTGACACCAAAAGTAATCTCAATCTTAGCAAGGACCGCACAGTTGGGGTGAGGGTACCACGGTGGCACAGCTGGTAGAGTCGCTGCCCCACAGCACCAGAGACCCGGGTTCAATCCTGACCTTGGGTGTGGTGTTTGCACGTTCTCCCCACGACCGCGTGGGTTTCCTCCTGGTGCTCCGGATTCCTCCCACGTCCCAAAGACGTGCGTGTTTGTTGGTTAATTGGCCCACTGTAAATTGCCCCCTACTGTGTAGGGAGTGGGTGAGAAAATGGGATAACATAGAACTAGGGTGAACGTGTGATCGATGGTCAACGTGGACTTGGTGGGCAGAAGGGCCTGTTTCCATGCCTTATCTCTAAACTAAACCGAAAACGTGAAACTGGTAAAAAGAACTTTCTTGCAAAAAAAAATCTGATGACCCAGCTCAACTGAAAGTCTGACGCAACTGGAGACGGTTTTTATCAGTTTCTATTATCTTGTCCTTTCTCTGTTACCTAATCTTGGCCGAGACACAATAATGTTGGAACTACAGCAGATTCAGGGGGATATCTCGAAGAGACAAAAACTTATTGAAAAAAGGCACAAACATGAAATCTTTGCAAAGTAAACATTTGTGAAATTTGTTTTTTTTAATTGTTCGAGTAATACTTAGCGATAACCTGTGACATAGTCTGATTCTCTTTGAAATATAACGTGGAGAGTTATGTGAAAGGTTTGTTTTAAAGTGCTTTACTGTTGGACTAGTTAATAATTGATTCTTTCATTCGCAATAGCTCCTTGTAATTCATTTCTCCCCTTCCCTTCTCCATACAAAATTATTTCACTGGATTCTTTCATTGATTTTAGTTTCAGATATTCTACATATTTTATGGTGCATTACACAGATTATGGACCTCTTGCAAGCTGATTAGTTGGCATTGATTTTTGTTAAGATCCAGAATCTGTAAGTATTTCATTGAACATGATTTCATCTTCCAGCACTGTGTGACCTCTTTAAGTGATCGCGGGTCCAGCGCTTATTCTGAGGTGGCGATCATGAACTTAAAACACAAGCTTCAATGCACCTTATAGAACAGTACAGCACAAGAACAGTGCCCTTCTGTCCATTATGTCTTTGCCTAAATTGATGCCAAGATCAGCCCTATCTGCCTGCACTTGACCCAGATACCTCCATTCCCTGCATACCCATTCAGCTATCCAAAAGTCTCTTAAACACCACGCATCCACCACCACTCCAGGCACCCACCTAAACAACTCGCCCCGCACATCTCCGTTGAACTTTGCTCCTCTCAACTTTAAGCTACGGTCTCCAGTATTTGATAGAGGGGGGGGGGGGGGGGGGGGATAGAGGGGGGGGGATAGAGGGGGGGTTAGAGGGGGGGGATAGAGGGGGGGGATAGAGAGGGGTGGGGGGGATAGGGGGGGAGAATAGGTGGGGAGATAGGGGGGGATAGAGGGGGGGGGGGATAGAGGGAGGGGGGGATAGAGGGGGGGATAGAGGGGGGGATAGAGGGGGGGGATAGAGGGGGGATAGAGGAGGGGATAGAGGGGGGATAGAGGGGGGATAGAGGGGGGGATAGAGGGGGGGAGAGGGGGGGGGAGGTTGTGGCGAGACTTTTAAGAAGTCAGACAACTTATAATAAAGTTCAGCAGGCATTTAACCTACTGATGCGCTTTTCCTTTGTCCTGAAATCTCCAATGAGCCAATTAAAATGCCAGGTCAGTGAAGGAGATTGCCTACGGCTGCCCTCGACTGCCTGTAACTACATAGCGACCCCACTCCACTGCACTACGAGTTCAAATGAACCATGCCGACCAATTTTTTCTTGCGGAAAATGTTTCAACATGCTGAAAAATTTTCCGCGGCCGAGCTGAGGCCGCGAGTATGCGGGAACTTCCCTCGAGCATGAAGGAGAGTTCCAGTGACCTCATAGGACCTCCCAGGACCACGTGTCCACCATGCTGCGAGTTTGAGTCGAGGGCAAACTCTTCTAAACTCGCAGATTAGATCCCCGCAGTGGGACAGCCCCTTAAAACTGACTGCTCTCAAGCCACTTCCATTGACTGGCCCAGGTTCCCAGGTCATCAGAGTAATAGCAGAGGAGAAATACTCTGTGAGGACCGTGGCCATCTCCTGTGGCTTTACACAGAATTGACCGCTTTGATTCCTGATTGAGCCCAAACTCTGGTTGTTGCCCCTTTTACACTTAATACACATAAAATCTCCTGGGATTATCCTTGATATTGTCTGCCAGAGCTGTTGTATCCCCTGGCCCCTTTTTGCCATCCTGATTTCTTATGTTGGCATGCTCCTCTGACCTTCAACCCTTCAACCCTTCAACCCTTCACCAATGGAGCACGCACAGCAGTTTTCTCCTTAGTTCTGCAGTACACATTGCAACTTGTTTTATGTTTTATTATTCAATGTTTTATTATTAATGTTTAAAGTTTTATGTGTCATTCCTATGTCACTATGTCATGTTGCCACTTGTGGGCAGAGCACCAAGGCAAATTCCTTGTATGTGAATTCTTGGTCAATAAACTTATTCATTCATTCATTCATTCATTCATTCATCCATCCATTGAGAGAGTTGTGATTCTGTGGAATGCTGGCGTGAATCTGTGGAATTGGAGTGAATCTGTGGAATTCTCTGCCACAGAAGGCAGTTGAGGCCAATTCACTGCACGTATTCAAGAGAGAGTTACATATAGCTCAGGGTTAACGGAATCAAGGGATATGGGGAAAAAGCAGGAACAGGGTACTGATTTTGGATGATAAGCCATGATCATATTGAATAGCTCGAATAGCTGAATGTTTCTATGTTGACCTAATTTCTATGAGGCAGCATCGGTGTAAGAACTGACTCTCGGTCTGAAGAAGGGTCTCGACCTGAAATGACATGTATTCCTTTTCTCCAGAGACGCTGTCTGACCCGTTGAGTTACTCCAGCTTTTAGTGTCCCTCTCCAGTAGTTTATCATCTCATTTGGGAAATCCGGCATTGAATCACTTCAGAGAAGACATGGATGGCCATGACACAGGCATGGTCTTCATTGGAGATGAATGTTTGGTAGTTTCTCAGACACAAGACCACGATACCGCAGTGGGACTGGTTTGGTCTTGGTAGGCGACAATAATTAGTGTAGAAAAAGTGTAATAAGGCTCAAATTTTTCCTCAATAATTGTTTTTTCTTCTCTCCCTGATTCCGTCAATACTTCACTTGGCAGTCAATTATGCCTTCACAACATTTCAGCTGTAGGGTTTGAGAAGCAGCAGCCAATTCTGCATTCCATGTTAATACCCTAAGGGTAGCTTTGTACTGACTTAACGATGCAGCGTATTTATACCCCGAAGCATGCACACTTTAGACTGAGATCACTATTGCTGTAGGGCATTATCACTGTACTCTAAAAATAATTGCAAATTCCAACCCTCTCAAAGGCATTCCTTCTCATGTCATCCCACGTGAATGTTCGTGGGAGCTTCATAATTATACACAGGTACACACTTTGCATCCTGAAATTCAATACTCGGTCAGATGCCTGCATTTCAAGATGGGTGCCGCTGTTAATCATTTAAAGAGGTGGATTTCTGTTGAGGTGGAGCAGTTATTGGTGTCTCTATATTATTGTCAGTTCACTCTTTTTTTTTACGGTTTCCCATATCAACGCACAATTGCCTGGTGACTTCTGCTCGGAGGTGTCTGTAGACAGCATGGGCTATAGATCGGGGGCTTGCATGGAGAAACTACTAACCTACTTCTTGTTCTTTATGCAGATGATCAGACTGGTGTCGGGAGGACTGGCTTTGCAATGGAGATACATGGTAATTTCACCATTACATTATTAACCAACAGGCTTCGTTGGGAGATTGATGCCATGGCAACCTAGGCTTGCAAAGTGTGAGGGGGAAATTCTATTTCTGCTGTTCAACCTCAAATTTTATCTTCAATATGCTTGTCATGTAGACAACTCTGACCCATCACTTGGTAAGTGGAGGGAATCTGCAGACGTTTGTAACTTTGTCGGCACCAAAGCGTGGTGGCACCTATGTACTGCCTAAGTGAGATGTGTAGGGAGGAACTACAGATGCTAGTATAAACTGAAAAGAGACACAAAATGCTGGAGTATAGTGGTGACGTTTCGGGTCGAGCTGGAGATTTTACAGGCATTTTCAACCTCTCACTTCTGAGGCCTGAGGTTCCCACCTGCTTTAAAAGGGCATCAATAATACCGGTGCCCAAGAAGAGCAAGGACTGTCGATCAGTGGCACTAACGTTTGTGGTGATGAAGTGCTTTGAGAGGCTGATCATAGCGCAAATCAACTCCGACCTCGACAAAAACCTGCAGCCACTGTGGTCTGTGAATGAGGAAGTCGAGGATCCAATTGCAGAGGAATGCGCAGAGACCCAGATCTGAGAGCTTGGTAACCAGCTTGGAGGGCATGACCAACGGTGGATGCGATCTCGCTGGCTCTCCACTCCACTCTGGACCACTTGGACAACAAAAACATATGTCAGGCTGTTAATCATTGACTACAGCTCGGCATCTAATACAATCATCCCCTCCAAGCTGATTACCAAACATTGTGTAACCCTCGATTCTCCAGCATCTGCAGTTTCTTCGTTAACACTCTCATATCTGGGTCTCTGCGCATCCCTCTGCAATTGGATCCTCGACTTCCTCATTCACAGACCACAGTCTGTCCGTATTGGTGGAAATGTGTCATCCTCGATAACAATCAGCACGGGAGCACCACAAGACTGCGTGCTCAGCCCCCTGCTGTACTCACTCTATACTCATGACTGCGTACCCGGAAACAGTGCGAACTCCATCATAAAGTTAGCTGATTACATCACTGTCGTGGGACATATCACAGATGGGGACGAGTCGGAGTATAGAAGTGAGATCGACTGTTTGACCAAATGGTGTCAGCACAATAACCTGGCTCTCAACACCAGCAAAACCAAGGAACTGATTGTGGACTTTGGAAAGGGTAGGATAGGGACCGACAGTCCCGTTTATATCAACGGGTCGATGATGGAAAGGGTCAAGAACTTCTAATTCCTGGGCGTGCATATTTCTGAAGATCTCTCCTGGTCCCAGCACACTGATGCAATTATAAAGAAAGCACATCAGCGCCTCTACTTCCTGAGAAGATTACGGAGAGTCGGTATGTCATAGAAACCTGCAGGAGTAGGCCATTCAGCCCTTCGAGCCTGCACCGCCATTCAATATGATCATGGCTGATCATCCAACTCAGTATCCCGTACCTGCTGATCCCTTAGCCACAAGGGTATAGTCAGAGGCTTCTCTCTAACATCTACAGGTGCACAGGAGAGAGCTTGCTGACCGGTTGCATCGTGGCTTGGTACGGCCAGGAGCAGAAAAGGCTGCAAAAAGCCGTAAACACTGCCCAGTCCATCATCGTTTCTGACCTCCTTACCATCGAGGGGATCTATCGCAGTCGCTGCCTCTAAAAGGCTGGCAGCATCATCAAGGAGCCTGAAATCCAACATCCAGATTCAGGAACAGCTTCTTCCACAGCCATCAGACTATTAAACAAACACAATAACACTCTTTATCTGTTTCTCTACAGACACCTGACTACAATACCCTGTTATGCTGCAGCAATGCAAGAATTTCATTATCCTATCTGGGACACGTGACAATAAACACTCTTGACTTGACTTGACCCTTACTGAAGAAGGGTCTTAGAAACATAGAAACATAGAAATCTGCCCTTCGAGCCTGCACCGCCATTCAATATGATCATGGCTGATCATCCAACTCAGTATCCCGTACCTGCCTTCTCTCCATACCCTCTGATCCCTTAGCCACAAGCCACATCCAACTCACTCAATTCTTACCCTCTGTGGCAGAGAGTTCCAGAGACTCACCACTCTCTGTGTGAAAAAAA
Source organism: Okamejei kenojei (assembly GCA_035221665.1). NCBI lineage: Eukaryota > Metazoa > Chordata > Chondrichthyes > Rajiformes > Rajidae > Okamejei > Okamejei kenojei. Next base: position 7,747,587 of record CM069140.1, on the reverse strand, counting down.
AGTCTTTCTCATCTCGGTCTTAAAGGATTTCCCCCTTATCCTTAAGCTGTGACCCTTTGTCCTGGACTTCCCCAACATCGGGAACAATCTTCCTGCATCTAGCCTGTCCAACCCCTTAAGAAAGTTTCTATAAGTATAAACTCCAGAGAGTATAAACCGAGTCTATCCAGTCCTTTCTTGACATAAGACAGGAATCAGTCTGGTGAACCTTCTCTGCACTCCCTCTATGGCAATAATGTCCTTCCTCAGATTTGGAGACCAAAACTGCACGCAATACTCCAGGTGTGGTCTCACCAAGACCCTGTACAACTGAAGTAGAACCTCCCTGCTCTGTACTCAAATCCTTTTGCTATGAAAGCTAACATACCATTCGCTTTTTTCACTGCCTGCTGCACCTGCATGCCTACTTTCAATGTACCATGACACCCAGGTCTCGCTGCATCTCCCCTTTTCCTAATCGGCCACCATTTAAATATATAGTTGCTTTCCTGTTTTTGCCACCAAAGTGGATAACCTCACATTTATCCACATTATACTGCATCTGCCAAACATTTGCCCACTCACCCAGCCTATCCAAGTCACCTTGCAGTCTCCTAGCATCCTCCTCACAGCGAACACTGCCCCCCAGCTTAGTGTCATCCGCAAACTTGGAGATATTGCCTTCAATTCCCTCATCCAGATCATTAATATATATTGTAAATAGCTGGGGTCCCAGCACTGAGCCCTGCGGTACCCCACTAGTTACTGCCTGCCATTGTGAAAAGGACCCGTTTACTCCTACTCTTTGCTTCCTGTTTGCCAGCCAGTTCTCTATCCACATCAATACTGAACCCCTAATACCGTATGCTTTAAGTTTGTATACTAATCTTGACCCGAAACGTCACCCATTCTTTCTCTCCAGAGATGCTGCCTGTCCCGCTGAGTTACTCCAGCATTTTGTGTCTATCTACTGCCTAGGTGAGGTCTGCTGTATGATTCTACTGGGTTGTATGCAAAGCAAACTATTTCTCTGTACCAAGATAGATGTGACATAAAAGCATCATTGAATCGTTGAATCATTGAAGTTTATTGGAGACATGAGCAACTGCAGATGCTGGTTTACCAAAATAGATACAAAGTGCTCAATGGGTCAAGCAGCATCTCTGGAGATCATGGACAGGTGACATTTTGGATCGAGATCTTCAGACATATTGTGGTCGAGGAGAGAAAGCTGGTAGTGAGTGATGTGTGTTTCACTGGGTAACCAACCTTCTCAGCAGAGATGAGAATTGTCCAGTTCTGATGGCAGGTCATCAGACTCAAAATTAACTCAACATTTTTCTCTTTACAGATGTCAGCCAGCGGAACACTTTCATTTCAGATTTCCAGCAACTGCTCTGTCTGTGTTTCAGTTGCTATAATTTTCCACAATCGAGCCTCGCTCACACCTCCTTCAATCAATCCTCATTCACTCCTCATTCATTCCTCATTCATTCCTCATTCACTCCTCACTCCTCACTCCTCACTCCTCATTCACTCCTCATTCACTCCCTCATTCACTCCCTCATTCACTCCCTCATTCACTCCCTCATTCACTCCTCATTCACTCCTCATTCACTCCTCACTCCTCATTCACTCCCTCATTCACTCCCTCATTCACTCCCTCATTCACTCCTCACTCACCTCATTCATTCACTCCTCATTCACTCACTCCTCATTCACTCCCTCATTCACTCCCTCATTCACTCCCTCATTCACTCCCTCATTCACTTCACTCCCTCATTCACTCCCTCATTCACTCCCTCATTCACTCCTCATTCACTCCCTCATTCACTCCCTCATTCACTCCTCATTCACTCCTCATTCACTCCCTCATTCACTCCCTCATTCACTCACTCATTCACTCCTCATTCACTCCCTCATTCACTCCCTCACTCACTCCCTCATTCACTCCCTCATTCACTCCCTCATTCACTCCCTCCCTCATTCACTCCCTCATTCACTCCCTCATTCACTCGTCATTCCTCATCTACTCCTCCCTCATTCACTCCTTCTACTTACACTCCACAGAGATCTGCTGGGAATACAACCATTCATTGCTTGATGGTAGATATTTAGAAGTTTTATGGATCAAACAGATTTGGAGGGATATGGGCCACACCCGGGCAGGTGGGACCAGTGTAGCTGGGCCATGTTGGTGTGTGTGGGCAAGTTGGGCTGCTGGGCCTGTTTCCATGCTGTATCACTCTATGACATCAACTCTGGTGTCACCTGCAGGTTTCTGGCCTAAACCCTTGTTCAGAAGAAGGGTCTTGAGCCGAAACGTTGCCTATTTTCTTTGCTCCCTAGATGCTGCCTCACCCGCTGAGTTTCTCCAGCATCTTTGTGTACCCCCACGTCTATGTAGTGCAGAGTTTATTTGAGGTTGCCGTGTTTAATAGCCTGATAGCTGAAGGGAAGGAGCTGTTCCTGAACATGGGCATTACAGTTTTCAGGCTCCTGTACATTTTTCCCGATATCCAGGGCTACTTTTTTACATAGAGTGTGGTGGGTGCCTGTAAAGCACTGCCACGGGTGGTGGTGGAGGCAAATACGATAGTGGCGTTTTAAGAGGCCTTAGGATAAGCACAGGAAACATGGTGGGAAAGGAGCGATATGGATCACGTGCAGGCAGATGAGGTTAGTTTGGTACATTGTGGGCTGAAGGGCCCATCCCTGTACTGTACTCTTCCATGCTCTGGGTTCCATGTTCTCTCTGGAGTGGGCTCAGTATTGCTGCTGCCTCACTGCTCCTGCAGCCCAGAATCAGTCCTGGCCTCCATGCTCTCTGTGTGGAGTTTGCACGTTCCCCCTGTGATCGTGCAGTTTCCTTCAGACTGTCTGATATTCTCACACATCCCAGAAACGTGCGAGTTTAGGTTTTAATAAGTCTAAAAGTAAAAACATGAAAACCTAAAAGGTAACTGTAAATTGTCTCGGTGTGAAAGTTAATATGGAAATCCGAGCGGGGAGGTGAGGATGACTTGCAGGGAATATATAATGGGTTAGTGTAAGAGTACAGGTGCATTGGTCCTTGAAGGTCAAGTCACAGGTAGATAAGGTGGTCAAAAAGGCTTTTGGCACTTTGGCCTTCATCAGTCGGAATATTGAGTATAGAAGTTGGGAGGTCATGTTGCAGTTGTATAAGACGTTGGTGAGACCGCATTTAGAATATTGTGTTCAGTTCTGGGCACCATGTTATAGGAAAGATATTGTCAAGCTTGAAAGGGTTCCGAAAAGATTTACGAGGACGTTGCCAGGACTAGAGGGTGTGAGCTATCAGGAGAGCTTGAGGAAGTGGGACTAGTGTAGCTGGGACATTGTTGGCCGGTGTGGGCGAGTTGGGCCGAAGGGCCTATTACCATGCTGCATCTTTCCATCAGTCTGTTCCTCTGTTTGTGAAGGGTTTATGAGGGCATGGACTTTGAAATACTGTGTCTTCATGCCATCTAATAGAACGTGAAGAGAGGAGCAGAACACGGCTGAAAATGTAAGGAACACGACCTACAGCATCTTTCATTCTTTGCACACATTGTTTCAAAGTTGCCGAATTGACCAAGACATACTGCAAAGTCGGAAGAGCGCTGGGCAGGATGCAAATCCTGGTTTGGGAAGTTGAAGGGCTAGCTCTAATTTACCATGTCTCACTTTTCTTTACGTTCCTTTAGACTTTAGAGACTTTAGAGATACAGCGCAAAAAACAGGCCCTTCTGCAGAGTCCACACAACCCAACGATCACCCTGTGCACCAGCTACTATCCCACACACACTGGGGACAATTTACAATTTTACCAAAGGCAATGAACCTACAAACCTGTACGTCTTCGGAGTGGGGAAGGAAACCGGAGCACCCGGAGAAAACCCTCGCGGTCACAGGGTGAAGGTACAAACTCCATAAAGACAAGCCCCGTGGTCAGGATCGAACCCGGGTCTCCGGCGCTGTGAGGCAGCAACTCTACCCCTGCGCCACCGTGCCATCCTGCATCTGCATTTGCCAGTCTGCACATTGTTAATACTAGGATTTGTGGCAATCAAACTCCTTGGGAATCACAGTTTTACAATATCAGAGAGCAGTTATACTCCTTTCCATGAATTCCCTCATTGGTTAAATTGTAAGCCAGAACTTAGTTGTGTTACATGAAGTCATAATGTCTTGGTTCTGAACCAAAAAGTCACTTACCTGAAGTACATGATTGTAAAGAAACGTTAACCAGCCCCAGAGGATGGGAGAGTGATGATGTTGACCTTGGATACACGATTATGGGTTGTTATTATTATCTATGATGCTGTAATCAGTAGTTATACAGGGAGCCAGGCTGCCCATTTGGAATAAACATGGAACACAATGTCTAAGGCCAAGCGCAGGCTCGGCGATCGTTTCACTGAACGCTTCCGCTCAGTCTGCCTAATCTCCCGGTTGCTAATCACTTTAACTCCCCTTCCCATTCCCACACTGACCCTTCTGTCCTGGGCCTTCTCCACTGTCAGTGAGACCCAGTGGTAATTGGAGGAACAGCACCTTATCGTTCACTTGGGCAGCTTACACCCCAGCGGTATGAACATTGACTTCTCCAACTTCAAGTAGCCCTTGCTTTCCCTCTCTCGCCATCCCTCCCCCTTCCCAGTTCTCCGATCAGTCTGACTGTCTCCAACTACATTTTATCTCTGTTTGCTCTGTTCCCTTCTCCCAGCTAACAGTGATCTATTCTACATTTCACTCGATCCCCTGTCCCTATGTCCCCAGTTTTCACACCTTACGCTTCCTTATCTATGTATCTCCCTCTCCCCTGACATCAGTCCGAAGAAGGGTCTAGACCCTGAATCGTCACCCATTACTTCGCTCCAGAGATGCTGCCTCACCCGCTGATTGATTTATGTGATGGTCAGGGCTGCGTCCACAATTCTCTGCAATTTCTAGCGGTCTTGGATGGAGCTGTTCCCAAACCATGCTGTGATGCATTCTGATAAAATGCTTTCTACAGCACACTGTTAAATTTTGAGTTATTGGGGGCAGGCCGAACCTCTTAAGCCTTCTAAGGAAGTAAAGGCATTGATGTGCTTTCTTTGCCATTGCTTCAATATGGGTAGTCCAGGACAATTGTTGGTGATAGTCACTCCCAGAAACTAGAAGCTTTCAAGCATCTCTATTTACATGCCGTCAAGGTATATGAACTTCATAAGTTCACAAGTTCATACGTTATAGGAGCAGAATTAGATCATTCGCCCCATCAAGCCTACTATGGTATTTAACCATGGCTGATCTATCTTTCCCTCTCAACCCCATCCTGCCCTCTCCCCATAACCCCTCACACTCTTACTAATCTAAAACCTCTCAATTTCCACAGATTCACTTCCCTCTGAATAAAGAAATTCCTCCTCATCTCCTTTTATTCTGAGGCAAGGCTCTGGCCTCTGGTCGTAGACTCTTCCACTGGTTGAAACATCCTCCCCACATTCGCTCTATCCAGGCCTTTTGCTGTTCGTTATTCAACATGAGAGTGTGTTCAACCAGAGAAAGGAAGGTGGAAGTGGAAGGGATGTGGTTCAGCTTCTCTTCAAAGAAAATGGTAATGACTCACAGGCATGGCGTGGAGATCAGAGGGAGTGGACATTCAGCTGGGACCAGGAGGTGGAATCATCATGGTGGCCAAGAGCACCAGCGGTGGGAAGGGAACTGACAAGAGGAGAAGGAATATTGTCAAAGAAGGAATGATTACGGGCAAGAGCGGGAAGAAGCAACAGGTCTAAGAGGAGTCAAAAGAGTTTAATTGTCTAAAGATGGTTTCTGATCCAAAATGTCACCCATCCTTTTTCTCCAGAGATGCTGCCTGAACCGCTGATTTACTCCAGTACTTTGTGTCTATATTCAATATAAACCAGTATAAACTAGCATCTGCAGTTCCGTCCTGCACAGTTTAATTGTGATATGAGAATCATCGAGTCATAATGCATAAAACAGGCCCTTCAGCCTAACTCATCCATGCTGAGAAAGCTGCCCCATCTAAGCTAATTTGCCTGCATTTGATCCATTTCCAATCAATCAATATGTACCTGCAAGGAACGATAAAATGGGTACTTGCTACAACTTTGCAGGTCCATTAAGACTCAGCTACGTAAGCAATAATCAATAATATAATATACCACAATAGGTCAGATCTGAAGTACATAGTGTTACCACCATAATTGTGGATCTTGGGGTGGGTGGTTAGAAACAGGTGCTTGAGGAAGTGGATGGAAGATCTTCACAGGAGATGTGGTCTAGAAGCCAATGGACTAGATCTTCACAGGAGATGAGGTGGAGAAGGTGATGGACTCGATCTTCACAGGAGATATGGTCTAGAAGCTGATGGACTAGATCTTCACAGCAGATGAGGTCTAGAAGGTGATGGTCTAGATCTTCACAGCAGATGAGGTCTACAAGGTGATGCACTAGATCTTCACATGAGATGTGGTCTTGGGGTGATGGAATAGATTGTCACATGAAATCTGATCCAGGAGGTGATAAACTATATCTTCACAGGAGATGTGTTCTAGAAGGTGATGGACATACTCAGAGGTGACATCATGGCCGAGAGTCATATGAAGAGGTGTCAGAGAGGCCACATTTGCAAAGAGAGGTAACCTTGTCAAGCAGCAGCAGAAGTGCCACATTTGTCGGTTGGCATGATGACAATGTTGAGGTTGTCCTTAGTGACAAGAGTGCTGAAAGTTCAAAGTAGGGCAAGCCTGAACAAGTAAATGAGCTGGTCAATGTGACTTCAGTCATTGGCCATGGATAGATCTTGAGAGATGAGAAACCAAAGGGAAAGGCCCAATTGGACCAAGAATTCTGACGATAAAAGGAAGTCTACATTTTGGGGTAAATACTTTAGTATACAGGATATTACTATCAACTGATCAGTCAGGATTATAGAGACAAAGATCAGAAGCAATGTTGAAAAAAAGGCAAGGGCGATGACTTCAGGGAGAGATGAAATGAGAGGAAAATTGAAGATGGGACAGATCCGGGAGAGAATTAAACTTCAGGGCCAGTGGAAGTTGCAACCATTGATGCATGAACGAAAATATCCATTGAAGAACCATATTCAGTGCAGAGTAAAATGGAATTGTGGACCAGGAGAGCTTTGAAATTGTGCTGTTGAAAAGAAAGTGTTCATACATGACATTAATTTTAGACACAGAGTGCTGGAGTAACTCAGCGGGTCAGGCAGCATCTCTGGAGAACATGGATAGGTGACGTTTCACAGTGCTGGAGTAACTCAGTAGGTCAGGTAGCATCTCTGGAGAACATGGATAGGTGACGTTTCACAGAGTGCTGGAGTAACTCAGCGGGTCAGGCAGCATCTCTGGAGAACATGGATAGGTGACGTTTCACAGAGTGCTGGAGTAACTCAGCGGGTCAGGCAGCATCTCTGGAGAACATGGATAAGTAATGTTTCAGGTGGAGATTCTTTTTCACACTGAAGAAGAATCCGAAGAAGAGTCTTGACCCTAAAAGTTACCTATTCGTGTTCTCCAGAGATACTGCCAGACCTGCTGAGTTACTCCAGCAATTTGTGTATTTTTGTGTGTAAAGCAGCATATGCAGCTCCTTGTTTCAACATTATGTTTGTATCTCAGGATGCAATGAGAATGGTAAATCAGGAATGTTGCACGGATTGAACATACCCAGCAATACCCAACCCGGAAATGTGAAAGGTGGAGGCTTAGTTGGGATAGAATTGGAATATGTGGGAGCAGGAGACATTCAGGATTGAGATACAAAATGCTCGAGTAACTCAATGGGACATCTCTGGAGAGAAGGAATAGGTGACACTTTGGGTCGAGACCCTTCTTCAGACTGGGATGTCACCGATTCGTTCTCCCCAGAGATGCTGGCCATCCCGCCGAGTTACTCCAGCATTTTGTGTCTGTCTTCAGTGTAAACCAGCATCTGTAGTTGCTTCCTACGCATTCAGGAATGAGATCTGACTGGAGAGGTGAGTTTGGATCAATACCTTGTCAAAAGCAAGAAGGGAAATAGAAACCAGTTAGTCTTGATGTTTGTCCAGTTGGTCATCGCCAAGTTAGTCTTTGTTGCAGGGTCACACAGTGTCAACTGAGAACCTTTAAAATTAGCTGGTGCAGAAAGGCTGGATTTCCCCAGAGTGTCCAACACTCTCAGATTAATATGATATCAAACGGTGAAACAAAAGAATATCAAGAGATCACTGAGGAAGAAAAGTATCAGGAACTACTTCAAAGTTTACTAGGGTACACAAAAGGCTGGAGAAACTCAGCGGGTGCAGCAGCTTCTAAGGAACGAAGGAGATAGGCAACGTTTCGGGTCGAGAGTTTACTACTAGAGCTGCTTGCAACACTCCCTGTGCGTTAGCCCCCTCTATATATAGATGAGGGGTAATTAGAGATAATCTTATAAAGTTTATTGTAGGTCAAAAGTCATAAATCTGGTTCAATCTTGTTCTGGGCTGTACAATTACTGGCACACACTGTGAACAGCTGTCTCTTTAGCCCAAGAATTACACACACAATCTAATCTCTTCCTCTTTAATCATCCACTCCTCCCTATCATGACAGTGGCAATCACAAAGCGTTGTAAAGATTTATTGAAGGAACATTATTACAATATTGAGTGAAGTATTTTAAGATTATATTACTTGCAGTAACAAGATTCCTAAGCTAATTATAAAATGGACTGCGTGATTTAAATTTGTAAAGAATCGCAAACAGGTCTCATATAGAGCCATAGAGTCATAGTGGTACAGTGTGTAAACAGGCCCTTCGGCCCAACTTGCCCACACCGGCTAACAATGTCCCAGCTACACTAGTCCCACCTACCTGCCCACCGGTCCATATCCCTCCAAACCTGTCCTATCCATGTATTTGTCTATTCTCTTGCTGTATCTGTATAAACAACTTTTTGTCAATACTTTTGTTAATGTTTATATAGGCTACAGTTACGCTGCCGCCATGTCAATGATGCACAAATGTTTTCAGTACAAAGCAATGAAAAGTGAAAATATCATTTGCTACAACAAACATATCTTGGGTTCTTTTATTTTAAAGTTCAAATGATACTGCATTAATCAGTGGAGACACAAGGAACTGCAGACGCTGGCTTATTGAGAAAGGCGCAACGTGCTGGAGTAACCCAGCAGGCCAGGTAGTAACTGGAGAGCATTGATAGGTGACCTTTCGGGTCAGGACCCTTCTTCAGACTGATCTTAATCAGTACATTTTGTTTACATTCACTTCTAGGAGCCCAAATTCGTATATTTTTAAAAATGTTGTACTTTTCTTTTTGCAAAAAACTAATTTGGTTTGTGCAAATAATAGTTTGTTCAGCCATCTTTTAAAAAGACAGGTACATGTTTTGTTTCATTGGGCAGCTCTGGTCATGAACACAGTTGTTTAGTGCAGTTCAGTTTAGTTTATTGTTACGTGTACCGAGGTGCAGTGAAAAGTTTTGTAGAGTGCTAACCAGCCAGCAGAAAGGCAATATATGATTACAGTCACACCATCCACAGCATATGCATACATGATGAGGGAATAACTTTTAGTGCAAGGTAAAGTCAGCAAAGTCCGATCAAGGATAGTCCGAGGGTCACCAATTAGGTAGATAGTAGTTCAGCACTGCTCTCTGGTTGTGGTAGGATGGTTCACTTGCCTGATAACAGCTGGGAAGAAACTGTCCCTGAATCTGGAGGTGTGCGTTTTCTCACTTCTATACCTTTTGCCTGATGGGAGAGGGATGAAGAGGGAGTGGCCAGGGTGCGACTCGTCCTTGATGATGCTGCTGGCCTTGCCGAGGCAGCGTGAGGTATAAATGGAGTCAATGGAAGGGAGGTTGCAGTGGGGCATCTGCTGGCAAAGGTGGTGCATGAGTGTTTGTGTGTGTGCGTGTGCGAACGTGTGAGTGTGCGTGTGCGTGGGTGTGTGTCTGGAAAAGAGCAAGAATAGTGGGGTAACATAGAATGAGTGTGAATGAGTGTTCGATGGCCAGCATGGACCCGGTGGGCTGAAGGGCCTGTTTTCATCTCAAAACTAACTGCCCAGCCTCCAGCAGACTCTGCTGCCACAGATGCAACTTAGAGTTAGCAGTGTGCTGTGAAATGTTTTGCTTAATGCAGAAGTATCACATTGATTTAAAAGACACTTGGACAGGCACATGGATAGGAAAGGTTTAGAGGAATATGGGCCAAACGCATTGGGGTTATGAGGAGAGGGCAGGAGGATGGGCTTGAGAAGATAACATTGATCAGCAATGATTGAATGGCAGAATCTCGATGGGCAGAATGGCCTAATTCTACTCCTATGTCTTATGGTAACCCTGGGAAATGGGTATAGCACAGGGAAATGGGGCTTCTTGGGGGGCATGGACAAATTGGAGAAACAAGGAACTGCAGGTGCTGATTTATGCCAAAGAAAGACACAAAGTGCTGGAGTAACAGCAGGTCAGCTGGCATCTCTGGGTGAATAAGGGACAAATTAGTCCTGTGTCTGTGCTGTTTGACTCTAACTTTGAAATAGTGTCTGATTACATATCAGGTCAATTGTGTTTCATTTGAATTCCTTTGAGTAAGCAGTTTATTGTTATTGTTCTTTTTGTTGGTTGAATCTATTTAAAACAATGATTTCTTTTTGCTGACTTTTCAAAACTGAAGAAGGGCCAAAGATTAACAATGGCAACGCACAAATATACCAGGAATTACTAATTACAGGTTGGGTGGCTAAATTAGTAGACCCAAAACTTAACGTAAATATTAACTTTCACAGCTCCAAGAAGGAGAAATGTAAAGGCTTCTATTTACAAGAAATGTGTCTGATTTTATCACAGGAACTTTAATGAACAGGGAACTCCAAATTTCTAGTCAAAACCTTAATTTTCTGAATAAAATGATGAGGTCAGAAAGTTATTTAATAATATGAATTATATTAATTAGGGCTGGCGCTGGCTAGTGAGGCTGGCGCGAGGCCCAACGCTAGGGATGTAATTCTCAGTGTCCGAGCACGACGTGAGGAGGGCTCTGATGCGTGTGAACACAGGGAAAGCTGTAGGCCCAGATGGTATATGTGGGCGAGTACTAAAGTCTTGTGCTAATCAGCTTGCTCCAGTGTTCACCACAACATTCAACCTCTCCCTGGCCAAGTCCGTGGTCCCTGCCTGCTTCAAGAGACCCACCATTGTACCAGTGCCTAAGAATGCCTCTCCAGCCTGCTTGAATGGCTACCGACCGGTGGCCCTCACCTCAGCGGTCATGAAAAGCTTCGAGAGGCTGATCAAGGACTACATCTGCGCCTTCCTCCCTCGCACCATGGACCCGCTGCAGTTTGCATACTGTCCGAACAGATCCACGGACGATGCGGTCTCCCAGGTTCTGCACACCGCTCTCTCTCACCTTGACAGCCAGAAGGGGGGCTACGTGAGGATGCTGTTCATTGACTTCAGTTCAGCTTTCAACACGATAGTCCCCACCAGACCTGCTGAGAAGCTGCTGGAACTGGGACTGAACACTCCCCTGTGTGCCTGGGTCAGGGACTTTCTCACCGCCAGGCCCCAAGTGGTCAAGATGGGGAGACATACCTCCAACCCCCTCACCCTGAATACAGGATCCCCCCAGGGTTGCGTCCTCAGCCCCCTACTGTACTCCCTCTACACACATGACTGTGTGGCCAGGTTCAGCTCCAACTCCATCATCAAGTTTGCTGATGACACTGTGGTGGTGGGCCTGATCTCCGATAACGATGAGAAGGCCTACCTGGAGGAGGTGGCTGATCTGGCACTCTGGTGTCAGGACAACAGCCTCCTCTTGAATGTCACTAAAACTAAGGAGCTGATTGTGGACTTTAGGAGGGCACAACAACCGAGGATGTACACACCACTGGGGATTAATGGGACTACTGTGGATAGGGTGAGCAGCTTTAAATACCTGGGAGTCCACATCACAGAGGGTCTGACATGGACAACACACACTGTCGCACTGGTGAGAAAGGCAAGGCAGCGCCTTTACCACCTCAGGCATTCAAAGTCTCTCTGAGGATCCTTCAGTGCTTCTACTCTGGGGCTGTAGAAAGCATCTTGTCCGGTAACATCTCTATCTGGTTTGGGAACAGCTCTGCCCAGGACAGGAAGGCTCTGCAGAGAGTAGTTCGTTTGGCCAAACGCACTATGGGAACTACACTCACCCCCCTGCAGGACCTATACACCAGGAGGTGCAGATCCAGAGCCAGCAACATAATGAAGGACCCCTACCACCCCAGCAACGGACTGTTCCAGCTGCTACGGTCAGGCAAGCGCCTCCGCTGTCACGCTGTGAAAACAGAGAGGATGAGGTGGAGTTTCTTCCCACAGGCCATCAGGACTGCAAACTCTCATCTCACCAGAGTGCAAATACTGTTGTGTCTTCATTTTTTAATGTAAATACCGGTTCTGTTCTGTTCTGTAGTTTTTTGCACAATCCCACAAGCATTGGCACTTTCATTTCACTGTACATCTTGTATGTTGCTCCGGAAGTGGTGGCGCTGCCTGGCTGTATTTTCTTTTTTTTTTCTTCTTGTGTCTGTTTTAGTTAAATATAGTTTATTAGGCTGTGTATGTGAGGGTGGGAGAAACAAGGTTTTAGTCTCTCCCTTCGGGGGGGATGTGACTTTTTCTTGTTGTGCCCCCCGTCACCGTCTCCGTCCGTGCTGAGCTGGCGGCCACGGAGCTGTGGCGGCGTTCCGGCGGCAGACCCGGCTTCAGAGCTGTGGTGTTCCAGCGTTCCAGCGGCGGACCCGGCTTCAGAGCTGTGGTGTTCCAGCGTTCCAGCGGCGGACCCGGCTTCAGAGCTGTGGTGTTCCAGCGTTCCAGCGGCGGACCCGGCTTCAGAGCTGTGGCGGCGTTCCAGCGGCGGACCCGGACCAGAGCTGTGGTGTTCCAGCGTTCCAGCGGCGGACCCGGCTTCAGAGCTGTGGTGTTCCAGCGTTCCAGCGGCGGACCCGACCAGAGCTGTGGTGTGTTCCAGCGTTCCAGCGTTCCAGCGGCGGACCCGACTTCAGAGCTGTGGTGTTCTAGCATTCCAGCGGCGGACCTCGACTTCAGAGCTGTGGTGTTCCAGCGTTCCAGCGGCGGACCCGGCTTCAGAGCTGTGGCGGGGTTCCGGCGGCGGACCCAGATTCAGAGCTGTGGTGTTCCAGCGTTCCAGCGGCGGACCCGGCTTCAGAGCTGTGGCAGCGTTTCCAGCGTTCCAGCGGCGGACCCGGCTTCAGAGCTGGGGGTGGTGTTCTAGCGTTCCAGCGGCGGACCCGGCTTCAGAGCTGTGGCGGTGTTCCAGCGTTCCAGCGGCGGACCCGGCTTCAGAGCTGTGGTGTTCGGTGTTCCAGCGTTCCAGCGGCGGACCCGGCTTCAGAGCTGTGGCGTTCCAGCGTTCCAGCGGCGGACCCGGCTTCAGAGCTGTGGCGGCGTTCCAGCGGCGGACCCGGCTTCAGAACTGTAGCTGCGTTCCAGCATTTCAGCGGAGACGGTGGCGGAAGCCCGGCTTCGGAGGTTCGGCCGCGGGCCCAGTGGACGACAACATCGGAGGCCTGGATCGCCTCAGCGCAGAGGGAGAACAAGGAGGGAAGAAGACAAAGATTTTAAGACTTTTGCCTTCCACCACAGTGAGGAGGTGCCTGGTGAACTCACTGTGGTGGATGTTAAATTTGTGTTTATTGTGTGTTTTGGTTTTTATTATATGTATGACTACAGGCAACAAAATTTCGTTCAGACCGAAAGGTGTGAATGACAATAAAGGATATGTGTATGTGGCAAATAAACTTGACGACTTGACTTGGCGCAGCCTCAGAGCATCAGAGACCCGGGATCGATCCTGACTACGGGTGCTGTCTGTACGGAGTTTGTACGTTCTCCCCGTGACATGCGTGGGTTTTCTCCGAGATCTTTGGTTTCCTCCCACACTCCACAGACGTACAGATCTGTAGGTTAATTGGCGTGGTATGAGTGTAAATTGTCCCTAGTGTGTGTAGGATTGTGTTAGTGTGCGGTGATCACTGATGGGTGCCGATTCGGTGCGCCGCGCTGTATTTCTAAACTTAAAGTATAATCACACTTGAAATAGATATTAGGCTTAATAAAATAATTATTTACATTTTTAATAATTGTGTTGTTGCAGGTGCTAACTGATTGGAAACCTAAAGGTTGCTTTGTAATATTTCCACACGTTTAAATGCCAGGTAAAGATGACTAATTTGGTCTTAAGTCAAAAGAGTTGGTCTTAGCAGCATGTTTAAGAAGGGACTGCAGATGCTGGAAAATCGAAGGTAGACAGAAATGCTGGAGAAACTCAGCGGGTGCAGCAGCATCTATGGAGCGAAGGAAATAGGCAATGTTTCGGGCCGAAACCCTTCCTCAGACTCTTAGCATCATGTTCGGTGCAGATGTTGCCTGTTAGTGTCCTGTTCTGTGATCTATATTGTATGCACAAAGGTACAGGCAAGGTGGTGACAGTATGTGTCACGGATGTGCCTGGATGAATCTTGTAGATCACAGGGCAACACAGTGGTGCAGCAGTAGAGTTGCTGCCTTAAGGGCCTGTCCCACTTTCACGAGTTATTCATGAATTCTCCCGAGTTTTCCCCTTGATTCAAACTCGCAGAAAGTTCGTAACGAGTCCGAGGGAGATCGTAGGAGTCCGTGGATATATCGTAGTGGCTCGTAATGCCAGCTGCAGGTACTCGTGGCATCAGGTAAGCCGGGACGTTTTTCCAGGCCGATAACAAATGTCCACGAGTGAAGGAATGGTCGGCAAGAAAGAAATTGCAACTTTTTACTCTTAAGGAGGGCATCGAAATAATCGTGGGAATTCGTAGACATACACATAGGAGTTTGTGAACATAGTCGTGGAAGGTCGTAGGGGTTTGTAGATTACCACGATCTTGATTTTTTTTTTAGGTTCTTTAAACTCGGCAGAGGTTTTGAATTAAGTCGTGAACGTGGGACAGGCCCTTCACAGCGCCAGACACCCAGGTTTGATCCTGACTTTGGCTGAAGCCTGTATGGAGTTTATATGTTCACCCTGTGACCAGGTAGGTTTCCTCGGGGTGCTCCGGTTTCCTCCCACATCCCAAAGATGTTGGTTAATCGGCTTCTGTAAATTGCCCCTAGTGTGTAAGGAGTGTATGAGAAAGTGGGATAACATAGAACTAATGTGAATGGGTGATCGATGGCCGGGGTGAACCCAATGGGCCGAAAGAAGGGAAGTAACTGTGCATTGCAAAAACATGATCCCAGGCACAGATACAAAATCCATCCTCCAATTAATCCTAAAATAGACACAAAAAGCTGGAGTAACTCAGAGAGCATAAGGTTATGTCATAAGAAATAGGGCATAATTAGGCCATTTGGCCCATCGTCTACTCCACTCACCATTCAATCATGGCTGATCTATCTCTCCCTCATAACCCCAGTCTCCTGCCTTCTCCCTATAACCCCTGACCTCCACAGCTGTCTGTGGCAAAGAATTCCACAGATTCCACAGATTCACCACCCTCTGACTAAAGATATTTCTCCTCATCTCCTTCCTAAAAGAACTCTGAGATGGAGACGAGACCCTTCTTCAGGTCTGGCCTTAACCCGAAAGGTCACCTATTCCTTTTCCCCAGAGATGCTGTCTGATCCGTTGAGTTACTCCAGCTTTTTGTGTCTATCTTCAATTTAAACCAGCATCTGCAGTTCCTTCCTACGCACTCTGATTGCCCCTTTTGGCCAGAGTTTGATCTCAAGCTTTAGCATTTCAAATGTCCACTGAAACCAATACGACTATAACACGACAACGATTGTTGAGACGGGTTTCCTGGCTCTCTCCATGCAGTCATCAGTCCATGTTAATACCCACCCCCAACCTAAACACTCACACAGGAGAGCAGTTGAATAATAGTACAAGAGCGGAAATAGAAATGGTCAAAATACAGGAGCTTGAGCGACAAGTGTTGCCATTTCCATACACTGCCCGTTGCCATTGTGCGACAACAACTTTAGTATTTTAGCAAATTAATCATTGAGACAGGCTGGACAATGACTTGTAGACTCAAGGAACTGCAGATGCTGGTTTACTAAAGACAACACAAAGTGCTGGAGTAACTCAGTGGGTCAGGCAGCATGTCTGGAGAACATGGATAGGTGACGTTTCACAGAGTGCTGGAGTAACTCAGCGGGTCAGGCAGCATCTCTGGAGATAGAAACATAGAAAATAGGTGCAGGAGTAGGCCATTCAGCCCTTCGAGCCTGCACCGCCATTCAATATGACCATGGCTGATCATCCAACTCAGTATCCTGTACCTGCCTTCTCTCCATACCCCCTGATCCCTTTAGCCACAAGGGTCACATCTAACTCCCTCTTAAATATAGCCAATGAACTGGCCTCAACTACCTTCTGTGGCAGAGAATTCCACAGATTCACCACTCTCTCTGTGAAAAATGTTTTTCTCATCTCAGTCCTAAAAGACTTCCCCCTTATCCTTAAACTGTGACCCCATGTTCTGGACTTCCCCAACATTGGGAACAATCTATTTGCATCTAGCATGTGCAACCCCTTAAGAATGGTGTAAGTTTCTATAATATCCCCCCTCAATCTTCTGAATTCTAGTGAGTACAAGCCGAGTCTATCCAGTTTTTCTTCATATGCCATCCCAGTAATCAGTCTGGTGAACCTTCTCTGTACTCTGGTGAACCTTCTCTGTACTCTGGCAAGAATATATTTCCTCAGATTAGGAGACCAAAACTGTACACAATACTCCAGGTGTAGTCTCACCAAGACCCTGTACAACTGCAGTAGATCATGGATAGGTGACGTTTCACAGAGTGCTGGAGTAACTCAGCGGGTCAGGCAGCATCTGTGGAGAACATGGATAGGTGACGTTTCACAGAGTGCTGGAGTAACTCAGCGGGTCAGGCAGCATCTGTGGAGAACATGGATAGGTGATGTTTCACAGAGTGCTGAGCTCAAGGAAAGAATGTTCACCTCGTGGCCCTGTGATGTTTTGGGTTACTCCAGCACTCTGTGTCATTTTTTGAACAACAGGTCTGTTTTCTTTTGAGCGATCTTGAAGTTCATCACTGGGTAACGGAAAATGACTCCTAGATGTAAAAGTTTAGTATTTGATTGTGAGGATGGCAGTTTCATGTGATGCACCTTGCTCTTGCTGAGGGCTATGTTTTCAGTGAGTTACACTGAATCTTGCACTGTTTTGGTGGAAATTTGAAATGCTTCAACCAGAGATGACAATCTTTAGCAGGCAGCAAGTTCCCGTATCACTCTTGTGGAATGTTTGTAAACTGATTCACCTCAGGGACGCTCAGAGGGAGGGGGGGGGGGGGGGGTTCAGACAAATAGTGGTCCAGGGTTAGACACAATAACGGACACTTCTGAGCCAGTGCAGTCAGATGAAAGGATTGACATCGTCCAACATGTAAGGAGATTGCTGGCTCCTGATCTGAAAGAGCAGGTGGGGATTGATGGCAGGAAATGCACCCACTTCCACACACAGCTTAATCTACAACATAAAGGTTATCACTTCTCGATGTTGCACTGAAAAATTATAATGAAAGGGGATCAAGTAAACTATTATCCTCTGAGGCACTGTCTAATTCCACTGGTTATTGGGATACGCTATCTTCAAGTATTGGAAATGGACTTAAACGGAAAACTGAAACACAACTTTTACTTGATATAGACACAAAAAACTGGAGTAACTCAGCGGGTCTGACAGCATCTCTGGAGAAAAGGAATAGGTGACGTTTCAGGTCGAGACCCTTCTTGAGATAACCAAGTGCAGTTTACATCCAAACTTTACCCGCGAATATTTCAGCACCTTTCTTCAATCTTTTCTGGTCACAATTTCCACTTCCTTGTCTATTGTCCTGGCCTGGAATCGGATCATAGAAAGCTTACAGCACCAGAGACCCGGGTTCGACCCTGACTACGGGTGCTGTCTGTGCGTAGTTTGCACGTTCTCCCCGTGACCGCGTGGGTTTTCTCCGAAATCTTCGGTTTCCTCCCACACTCCAAAGACGTACAGGTTTGTAGGTTAATTGGCTTGGTGTAGATGTATATTGTCTCTAGTGTGTGTAGGATAGTCAGGGCCTATGAGAGAGGGGTGCAGGGAGTACGTCGTACCCAGGCCTGGGGTTCAAAAGGGGCCTGGAGCCAAAGGAATTTCCTGAAATCTCAGAAAATGGTTGCATATATTTTGTGAAGACTAGCATTCACATTTTGTGTGAGCCTACAGAATTTTATATATCGTAATTCGTAGACATTGTGATCCATAATAAAGCGGGGAATTTTAACTAGCGGGTGTGTGGTCGGGGTAACCTGATTAAAAGTGGGGGAAGGGGTAGACCCTTCACTACTGATGGGACTTCCCTGTAGTGGGAGGGGGAGCACTAGGATCCAGCAGAGGCAGACCATGTGCTGGCTGCATGGTGGAGGTTGTGGGCCTGGTGCTGAGCCGGGAACTCTGCTGAGGTGGCGGCTCTGGCCCGCTGGTGGCCGGTGGAGAGGCGAGGGTCGGCGGGCGGAGTCGCTGGTGGAGGCCCGTGGGGATCTAGAGTAGAGATAAGGCAGCAGCGTTGGTGACCCCGGAGAGACAGTGAACGTCGGCAACAGTGGCTGCGGTGGCCCTGCCCGGTGAGAGTTGGCAGTCGCGGGCGGCAGTTTCGGTGGTCTGTCTCCAGGCCTGGGTTTCGCCGGGAAGGCGGTGAGGGTCAGAGAGGCGGTGGATGTTGTTGCTGCTCCTCATGGTGGCCATCTCAGCCTCGTGGTGGTCGGACAGCGGGCACCACTGTCCAATGGTGGAGCTCCGGGCCTGCGGCCGGGCGGGCGGGCGAGGAGTGTCGGTGGAGGGACCAGTTTGGAGTGGGGGTGTGTGTTAGTGGTGTGTGAGTGTGAGTGTGAGTGTGTGGGTGGTGAAGGGTGAGTGGTGTGGGTGGTGGGTGTGTGAGTGGGTGTGTTGTGTGAGTGAATGGGTTTGTGGTGTGTGAGTGGGGTGTGTGTGAGTGGGTGTGTGTGAGTGAGTGGTGTGTGGTGAGTATGAGTGGGTGTGTGTCACTGGGTAGTGTGGTGGGTGTGGTGAGTGGGTGTGAGTGAGAGTGAGGGGTGGGTTGTGTGTGGAGTGGGTGTGTGAGTGGGTGTGAGTGAGTGGGTGTGGTGTGTGAGGGGTGTGTGGAGTGTGGGGGTGTGTGAGGTGGGTGAGTGAGTGGTGGTGTGTGAGTTGTGAGAGTGGGTGTGATTGTGTGTGAGTGGAATGTGAGTGGGTGTGTGTGTGATTGGGTGTGTGTGAGTGGTGTGTGTGTGAGAGCGGCGTTATGTGGTGTGTGAGTGTGTGTGGGTGTGTGTGTGTGATGTGAGTGGGTGTGTGAGTGGATGTGTGTGAGTGGGTGTGTGTGAGTGAGTGGGTATGTGTGTCTGTGAATGGGTGGGTGTGTGAGTGGGTTGTGGGGGTGGATGTGGGTGTGTGTGGGAGTGTGTGAGTTATAGATATGGGTGTGGGTCTGTGTGTGTGGAGTGGGTGTTGTGTGTGGACGTGGGTGAGTGGGTGTCAGTGGGTGGGTGTGAGTGGTGTGGTGTGTGATGAGAGTGTGTGTGTGAGGGTGGGTGTGGTGTGTGTGGGCATGGAGTGGGTGTGTGTGTGGGTGGAGTGTGAGTGGTGGTGTGTGTGTGAGTGTGTGAGTGGTGATGTGTGTGAGAGGTGTGTGTGTGTGAGTGTGGTGTGGAGGTGGTGGTGTGATGAGTGTGTGTGAGTGGGTTGTGAGTGGTGTGATGGTGTGTTGTGTGTGAGTGGGTGTTGTGTGTGAGTGTGTGAGTGGAGTGTGGTGTGTTGGTGAGGGGTGTGAGAGTGTGTGTGAGAGTGTGTGTGTGTGTGTGAGTGTGAGTGTGTGTGTGTGTGTGAGTGTGGTGTGTGTGTGTGTGTGTGTGTGGAGTGTGGTGTGTGTGAGTGGTGTGTGTGAGTCGTGTGTGTGTGTGAGAATGTGTGTGTGTGAGAGTGTGTGTGTGTGAGTGTGTGTGTGTGTGTGTGAGTGTGTGTGTGTGAGAGTGCGTGTGTGTGAGAGTGTGTGTGTGTGAGAGTGTGTGTGTGTGTGTGTGTGTGTGAGTGTGTGTGTGTGAGTGTTGTGTGTGAGTGGGTGTGTGTGAGAGCGTAGGTGTGTGTGGGTGTGTGTGAGTGTGGTGTGTGTGTGGGTGTGTGAGTGGGTGGGTATGTGAGTGGGTGTGTGAGAATGTGAGTGTGTGTGTGAGTGTGTGTGAGTGTTGTGTGTGTGTGTGTGTGTGAGTGTGTGAGTGTGTGTGTGTGTGAGTGGGTGTGTGCGTGTGGTGGGTGTGTGTGAGTGTGGTGGTGTGTGTGTTGTGTGAGTGTGAGAGTGGGTGTTGTGGGTGTGTGTGAGATTGGGTGTGTGTGGGTGTGTGTGAGAGTGGGTGTGTGTGAGTGTGGGTGTGTGTGAGTGTGTGTGTGAGAGTGTGTGGGTGTGGGCATGTGTGAGTGTGAGTGTGTGTGGCTGTGTCTGAGTGAGTGGGTGGATGTGTGTGAGAGTAAGTGGGTGTGTGGGTGTGTGAGTGGGTGAGTGAGTGTGTGGATTTAGTGGGTTAGTGTGTGGGTGAAATTTTGTAAATGCAGTTAAACCCATTAAAATCTGTTGAACTTGTTAACAGAGTTAATAGATTTGGTGACCTGTTTATAAATGTTTGTGTTAGCTTAAGAATACGATTGACAATCCCAGCAACAGTAGGTTCTGCAGAGAGGTCATTTAGCAAACTCAAGCTGATTAAGAATTAGTTAAGGTCATCAATGTCTCTGGAACGTCTTGTGAATTTGGCCAGGCTAAGTGTTGAATCAAACTTTGCCAGAACAATACATTTTCATACTGTGTTTTGAAATTTTTCACAAGAAAAGGCCAGGAAAGTTCTTTATTTAAAGTAAATATTAAGCCTATCTACTTTTTTTTTTAAAAACTTTTTGCTAATAATTAGGTCTTCTGATGATCTGATCTGCATTGAAATATGAAAGGATGTTTCAATGAGATTTATTTCTCCTTATCTGTATTGTTGCAGAAAGAAAAATGTTCAAAACAAATGTGCTTTCTTCTCTCTGATCTTTTTATTTTATTTATATTTATCATGGAGGGAGTATAGGAGCATAAGGCCTCAAATGCAGAAATCAACAGAGCGCTCCATTCCACTCCTTTCGCACCTTCCATACCCGTTATGGCCTTACAGGCTACAGGTCATGGCATAAAACCGTAGTGGATCTAAACAGGTGACTAATGGAGAAGGGAGGGGGCCCGAAATAAACGTTGTACCCACTGATAAAATTCCTCTCAGAGGCCCTGAGGATAGTGTTAGTGTCCGGGGATCGCTGGTCGGTGCGGACTCGGTGGGCCGAAGGGCCTGTTTCGGTGATGTATCTCTAAACTAAACTAAACTAAAAAATTGAACCAAATAACACCCTTCAATAGTAAATCTGGATGGATCAAACTGATTTACTCTTCCTTGATTCAGCTCAAAGTTATGCCAACCTGTAGCCATTTCAGTGGAATTGGATTAAAGTGCAGGGGACAATTTAAGGTGCGGCGGGCAAGGTTTAAAGGAGACGTGCGGGGCAAGTTTTTTACACAGAGGGTGGTGGGTGCCGGGAACGTGCTGCCAGGGGTGGTGATGGAGGCAGATACGATAGTGGTGTTTAATAGTAAGATTAAATGAGAACTTACCAGTTTGAAGTTTGATCTTTATTTTATGAGGAGTTACGATGAGGGATTAAGTGAAGAAGCCCCGCCAGGCGCATGCGTGTCATACTTCAAAGCAACGGCGTGAAATCACAGTAACTACAGTCAAAGTGATATAGTAAAACTCAGAAGACTATAACTACCAGATGATCTTTGCGATTATGAGGGTCGGGAGTGGAGGGCACGTAATCCCTCATCGTAACTCCTCATAAAATAAAGATCAAGCTTCAAACTGGTAAGTTCTCGTTTAATCTTACTATTTTACTTCGGAACCACGTGAGTGGCTACGTGAAGATTTCAAAGCTATGTGATTTCATGCCATAGATCCAGTTTCCATACGACACACTGCTTCAGTTGATTGACAGGATTGAACAAATAATGTATTGAACATTGCTCAAATATTCAATAAACATTTTAATAATAAACAAAACAGTAATAACCCCTCTATCCCAGGGGGAAATTACAAATGAAATTTACAAAATAAATCAAACGGAACCAAAACAGCATGCCCAAAACCTTGCACTGGCAGGACAGGTTTTGTCATAAAACTTGGAAAATGTCGCCTCCCTAGACCATCCTGCGGCCCTGAGGATTTGACCTAGAGGCACTTCCTGTGCCTTCGCTGCAGATGTTGATGCCGCCCTGGTGGAGTGAGATTTAAACACATGATTCCATCACAATCCAAACGCCTGTTTCTGCCACCTAGAAATAGTTTGTACTGACACCTTTTTATGAGGTTTCATAAGCGATGAGCATCGCTGTTTCAGAGCCTCTGAGACTCTTAGTTACCTCGATATATTGACTCAGGTGCATAACTACACATAGCCTTCGGTCAACGGGGTATGCTTTAAAGCTTACTTTAGTTCCATCGCTACCTGGCCTGCTTTGTTTGATTAAATCATATACATAAAATGTCATATTATCTAGTGAAAAATACATGCTATCCAGCCATAGCTTTTGCAATGTCTGAACCCGTTGCGCTGATACTAGCGCCATGAGCATAACCACTTTAAGTGTTAACTTCTGAAAAGATAGTGATGTGATTGGAGCCCATTGCCAAAGCAGTGTGAGAAACTATACTCACACCCCAAATTTTTACTTCGGAGTCACGTGAGTGATGACGTGAAGACGCCGCCTGCACGCATGCGCGACATATCGTCGAACGCATTGCGGAAGCGACAGTCGGGAGGAGCGCCGCTCCTCCAGCGCAAGTTTTCAAAACTTACTGAAGGTAAGTCTTACATTTTCTGGTGAGCGTGGCGACTCGGTGTGATTTCTTTTTCAGGAGGAAGCACCATGGAGTCGCGTAAGGGAGAGCAGCAGCTGATACCGCTGCTGTGGAAGCAGCCAGCAGCGTGCCGTCTCTCCAGAGCTGCAGGTGCTGCCAGCAGCTGCCGGCTTCTCGCCGCTACAGACCGCAGGTGCGCCGCAGTCGGCGACAAAACCACCCGGAAGTCGGACAGGACCGTTGACTCAGCTGGGTCCGGACCTGAAGACACCCCATTCCCGGATAGGGACGGCGGGCGTCTTTCCTGCAGGAGCGGATGGGGAGCAGTGCTCCAGCGTGACCTGCTTATGCAGGGGCAGAGTCACAGTGGGTCTCCTCGCAGACCCACGGCAGGATCCTTTCAAGGACTGCCAAATGTCTCACCCTCTTCGGAGGGGAGCATTAGGGGTCAGAGCTGGGCTGACCCTGAAGAAGAGAGAGCAGCAGAAGAATTGTGGGGAACACATGCTGTACCAACTCAGGAAGGACTGCCTATACAAAGCTGCAAGCCAGTACAAAATACATGGCTACAAACCAGCTACAGGAGCAAGCCATTAACTTTATGGCTGGGAAGTACATTGCTCCAGAGAACTCCATTCTCTTAAAGTACCAGCAGTCTATGACCCCATCTGGGACAACAGCAGCCCATCTATAAGGAGTCAAGAGGGGAAGCTCCAGAGGAAATTGCTGGCTGCTAAAATGACAGCAGTACCAGGACAACTGATGGGTTGATTTGCCTGAAGAGTTATTAGATGCTCTAGCAGACTGTGTAATACTCAGTGGAGATTAACAGTTACAGGAAGAGCATCATCAAGAAGTGCGGAATTATGCAAGACAAGTAGCACACAGGCACCAAAATTGCTGTTGGGGGACCTCCCGAAGCAGGTGAAAGACCTGTATGAGGAAGCCAAGGCTATAGGCCTCATCAAGGTGCCAAGCACCTCTAAAACCCACTATCAGCAGCGGCCAGCACCCCTACACACCCACCAGACATCAGTACTATGGAAGACCATCTGGTGGTGAAAGCTCGAAGGCCGGCCCACCTGCACAGCGGTCTTTCAGACCATGGCCCAGCCCGGCCTTCATGGAAAATGCGCCAACCCCACAACGCAGCAACACAATACCAGAAGAAACAAGAGCGGAGACAACCCACATAACACCGGTAACCATGGAGGTAGGTGGGTCTGGTTGTCTTAAAAAACATTGCATGTCGATTCATCAAAAGTTGGGGGACGGTTGCACTTGTTTCATCATGTGTGCTGCACTTTTACCTCTGAACTTTTTACATACTCGGAAGTATTCAGAATTACAAAATTGAATTTGTATATGAACTACCGTCCCAGTTCAGCATTCGCCTAGCAGGAAGTTCATACTTCACAAAAAAGAGAGAACAGCAGGCCATGCTGAACTGTTAAAGACTAAACACAAAAGGGAATTGAGAAAACAATCAGAGAATTTCAAGAGTTCGTATCAAATATATTTATAAAAAACTAAAAAGATGGCGGTTGCCGTATCATTACAGATTTGACCGAACTAAATACTTCCGTTCAGTATGCCCATTTCAAAATAGACACGTTTGTCACACACAGGATCATCGTAAATGGATGGCAGTATAAGGCCCTACCCAATGGGTTGTCATCAGCACCCAGGCTATTACAAATTTATTAAAACCAGCTTTAGCATACTTAAAGAAACATAACCATATCGTCATGGCTTACCTTGATGATATTCTCATTGTAGGTGAAAATTGGAGCTGGCTACATTGGCTGGTATCAGCCACAACACAGGGATTTAACATACATCCAGATAAATCAAAATTGGAACCCTCCACTACCATGGATTATTTGGGGTTCACTATTGACTCTGTTCATATGTCTATCACCTTGCCACCAAACAAAGTGACAGACTGATGGGAGTATGCAAAAGCCTCACTGGCATCAGGGAGCCATCCATTCGGCAAGGAGCAAGAGTGATTGGGAAATTGGTGGCTGAGTTCCCAGCAGCACAATTGGACCACTCCATTATTAAAACCTGGAAGAGGGAAATTTTAGCTCTCAAAAATCATGCAGGCCATTTCAATAGGCCTATGCAACTACCAGGGAAAGCAAATCAGAATTAAATCAGAACTGGTGGATAGAAATGCTCAGCATTATTCTAACCCCATCACCCCATTCTATATCCCTAGGGTACATTACAGACTGATGCCAGTGCTAAAGGGTTGGGGAGCAACTAATACCACCGCAAGTTGTGGTGGCAGATGAGTGCACAAAAATTATTCTGTTTAAAGCACTAGGAATTAATTATCTAGAAATGCTGTAGCGTTTCATGGACTCAGGGCCTACTGCTCAGATGAGCACCAGTTGCATGTACGGTACAAATTGTTGATACCACAGTGGGGGCCTATATATAATCATATGGGTGAAATAAAGTCGATATTATGTGATGAATTGGCTAATAATATCTGGCACTGGTGTCTGGGAGAGAGATTTGGATCTCAACCACTTATCTTCCAGGTAAGCTAAATACAGTGGCAGACACCAGGTCACGTAAATTCAACGACAACATTAAATGGATGTTGGATCGGAAAGTGTTTGCCAGATGTTATGCAGATGTATGGGACACCAGATATCGACCTTTTTTCCATCCAGACTAATTCACCAACTACCAACATATGTTGCTTGGGAACCAGACCCAGGGGCAGCAGCGATGGACGATTTCTCGCTGCATTGGGGGGGGGGGGGGGGGGATTTGTTTTGCTATGCATTTTCCCCTTCTGCCTCATCAGGCGAGTCTTACAATAATTAAACAAGACGCCGCAACAGGTACCATGGTTCCCAACAGTACAAAGATGGCTACAGAACCCTGCATCTGGATCAACAACGGCCAAGGAGGTTGGCACACCCCGTGCGGGAAAGTATCCGTGCCATGACTGTATGAACTTGATGATTTGCAGTTTCTGAACAGGCCATTTCTGGGATACGGACTCTCCGACAGGACGATCAATGCCATCTCAGCGTTGTGCAGGGAGTCCACGAGAAGACAGTACCTGACATATGTCAGGGAAATGGGAAGTGTTCTGCACCAGGACGAACACTACATATGACTCAGCCACCAACACTGAAGTGCTGGAGTTCTGGCCACTCTTCATTTCGATGAAGGATTGAGTTACAGTGCCATTATTGTGCAAGGACTGCCCTATCTAATATCTGGGCAGAGGGAGTGATCACCTGGCTAGAGGATCACACCCACTAGTACCTAAACGAATGAGGGGTATTTGTACTCTATCCCCCCCAGGCCCAGATACACCCATATATGGGACATAGGTAGTACACCATGTTACGAGGATGGACACCAATATCGGGGCTCACTCTGGACAAACTAATATCCTAGATGGGAATGATTATGGCACTTGGATCAGCACAACGGGTCCAGTCCTTACACAAGCTAGTAGAGGACGTCATGTCTGTCACAAATGGCAGATAAACCTGCTACATACAGGGGTACTTAAACAAGACTGACCCGGTTCCTCTGGCCAATATTAGAGTTCTGGCCTATCCTGCAGATAGTCGGCCCTGCATAGTGACACATATTTTGCAATATATACTCACCAAGACACTTATGGGCACGGAGAGAGCTTTCTCATTAGCCATAAATGCCCTCACCTAAGGTCACAGTGCAAACCATATCCAGATGGTTAGGGTGGTATTACGTGCAGTGGTGGATACTAATGTTTCAAATCTCACTCCACCAGGGCTGTATCTACATCGGACGCTAGGATGATGGGGAGTTCCTATGGACCACATCCTTGCCACAGCGGGGTGGAATAATGAACGCATTCAATGCTTTATAATAAACCCGTGGCCGATCCTGAGACATTTGCAGGGAAAAATTAAGTTCTGTAAAATAAATTACCAAATGTGGGGCATATTATTTTAGGTATGAATAATACCTTTATTGTTTTTCAGCACAGTGTCGTGTGTGAAATACGTTCATCCTCCTTCCCAGAATGGCAGTGTGTGAGCATGGTCTCGTTTCCATGGCATGAAATCACAGAGCTTTGAAATCTTCACGTAGTCACTCACGTGACTCCGAAGTAAAATAGTAAGATTAAATGAGAACTTACCAGTTTGAAGTTTGATCTTTATTTTATGAGGAGTTACGATGAGGGATTACGTGCCCTCCGCTCCCAAAACCCTCTATTATAAAGTTCAACTGGTATGGAAGTTCTCTCTTACCTTACTATATTAGTCTACTCTGGTATCTGTGATTTTCACACCACTGCTTTGAAGAATGTCGCGCATGCGTGCTGGCGGGGTCTTCACGTAATCCCTCATCGTAACTCTCATAAAAATAAGATCAAACTTCCAACTGGTAAGTTCTCATTTAATCTTACTATTTCTGTATCTCTAGGCTTAGGAGGGTTTTTGTTAAAGATACCTCTCATGAATCGGGACACTAGCGGATGAGACCTGATAGATTGTTGTTCTGAACAGCCAGTTGTCGTGGTGCATGTTGGGCACCAACGATATAGGTAAAAAAAGGGATGAGGTCCTACAAGGTGAATTTAGGGAGCTAGGAGATAAACTTAAAAGTAGGACCTCAAAGGTAGTAATCTCCGGATTACTACCAGTACACGGGCCAGTCAGAGTAGAAATAGGAGGATAATGCAAATGAATACGTGGCTTGAAAAGTGGTGCAAGGGGGAGGGATTCAAATTTTTAGAGGGCACTGGGACCAGTTCTGGGGGAGGTGGGACCGGTACAAACAGGACGGTTTGCACCTGGAATGGAATGGAACCAATGTTCTTGGGGGAGTGTTTGCTAGTGCTGTCGGGGAGGATTTAAACTAATGTGGCAGGGGGATGGGTACAAGAGCAGAGAGGCAGGAGGGTGTAAATGACGGTAGATAGAAGCATTAGGTAGCAAGGTGAAAGGTAAAAGTGGCAGGCAGACAAAACCAGGGCAAAAATCAAAAAAGGGCCACTTTTTCAGCAAAATTGTATAAGGGGTAAATGCGTTGTAAAGACAAGCCTGAAGGCTTTGTGTCTCAATGAAAGGGAGTATTCGTAATAAGGTGGACGAGTTGAACGTGCAGATAGATATTAATGATTATGATATAGTTGGGATCACGGAGAACATGGCTCCAGGGTGACGTAGGCTGGGAGCTGAACATCCGGGGATATTCAATATTCAGGGGAGGGATAGAGAGAAAGGAAAAAGGAGGTGGGGTAGCGTTGCTGGTTAGAGAGGAGATTAAAGCAATGGAAAGGAAGGACATTAGCTTGGAGGATGTGGAATCGGTATGGGTTAGAGCTTACAAAACACTAAGGGGCAGAAAACGCTGGTGGTGTTGTGTACAGGCCACCTAACAGTAGCAGAGAAGTTGGGGATGGTATCAAACAGGAAATTAGAAATGCGTGCGACAAAGGCAAAAACTCAGTTATAATGGGTGACTTCAATCTACATATAGATTGGGTTAATCAAATTGGCAGGGGTGCTGAGGAAGAGGATTTTTTGGAATGTATGCGGGATAGTTATCTAAATCAACATGTAGAGGAACCAACGAGAGAGCAGGCTATTTTAGACTGGGTTTTGAGTAATGAGGAAGGGGTAATTAGCCGTCTTGTTGTATTTGCCCCCTTGGGCAAGAGTGACTCCATAATATGGTTGAGTTCTTCATTAGGATGGAGAGTGACATTGTTAATTCAGAAACAATGGTTCTGAACTTAAAGAAAGGTAACTTTGAGGGTATGAGACGTGAATTGGCCAAGATTGACTGGCAATTAATTCTAAAAGGGTTGACGGTGGATATACAATGGAAGACATTTAAAGACTGCATGGATGAACTACAAAAATTGTTCATCCCAGTTTGGCAAAAGAATTAAATCGGGGAAGGTAGTGCATCCGTGGATAACAAGGCAAATCAGGGATAGTATCAAAGCAAAGGATGATGCGTACAAAGTAGCCAGAAAAAGCAGCATACCAGAGGACTGGGAGAAATTCAGAGACCAGCAGAGGAGGACAAAGGGCTTAATTAGGAAAGGAAAAATAGATTATGAAAGAAAACTGGCAGGGAACATAAAAACTGACTGCAAAAGTTTTTATAGATATGTGAAGAGAAAGAGGTTACTTAAAACAAATGTAGGTCCCTTGCAGTCAGAAACAGGTGAGTTGATCATGGGGAACAAGGATATGGCGGACCAATTGAATAACTACTTTGGTTCCGTCTTCACTAAGGAAGACATAAATAATCTGCCTGAAATAGCAGGGGACTGTGGGTCAAAGGAGGAATTGAGTGAAATCCAGGTCAGTCGGGAAGTGGTGTTGGGTAAATTGAATAGATTAAAAGGCCGATAAATCCCCAGGGCCAGATAGGCTGCATCCCAGAGTACTTAAGGAAGTAGCTCAGGAAATAGTGGATGCATTAGTGATAATCTTTCAAAACTTTAGATTCTGGAGTAGTTCCTGAGGATTGGCGGGGTAGCAAATGTAACCCCTCTTTTTAAGAAGGGAGGGAGAGAGAAAACGGGGAATTACAGACCAGTTAGTCTAACATCGGTAGTGGGGAAACTGCTAGAGTCAGTTATTAAAGATGGGATAGCAGCACATTTGGAAAGTGGTGAAATCATTGGACAAAGTCAGCATGGATTTACAAAAGGTAAATCATGTCTGACGAATCTTGTGGAATTTTTCGAGGATGTAACTAGTAGCGTGGATAAGGGAGAACCAGTGGATGTGGTATATCTGGACTTCCAGAAGGCTTTCGACAAGGTCCCACATAAGAGATTAGTATACAAACTTAAAGCATACGGTATTAGGGGTTCAGTATTGGTGTGGATAGAGAAACTGGCTGGCAAACAGGAAGCAAAGAGTAGGAGTAAAACGGGTCCTTTTCACAATGGCAGGCAGTAACTAGTGGGGTACCGCAGGGCTCAGTGCTGGACCCCAGCTATTTACAATATATATTAATGATCTGGATGAGGGAATTGAAGGCAATATCTCCAAGTTTGCGGATGACACTAAGCTGGGGGGCAGTGTTCGCTGTGAGGAGGATGCTAGGAGACTGCAAGGTGACTTGGATAGGCTGGGTGAGTGGGCAAATGTTTGGCAGATGCAGTATAATGTGGATAAATGTGAGGTTATCCACTTTGGTGGCAAAAACAGGAAAGCAGACTATTATTTAAATGGTGGCCGATTAGGAAAAGGGGAGATGCAGCGAGACCTGGGTGTCATGGTACACCAGTCATTGAAAGTAGGCATGCAGGTGCAGCAGGCAGTGAAAAAAGCGAATGTATGTTAGCTTTCATAGCAAAAGGATTTGAGTACAGGAGCAGGGAGGTTCTACTTCAGTTGTACAGGGTCTTGGTGAGACCACACCTGGAGTATTGCGTGCAGTTTTGGTCTCCAAATCTGAGGAAGGACATTATTGCCATAGAGGGAGTGCAGAGAAGGTTCACCAGACTGATTCCTGGGATGTCAGGACTGTCTTATGAAGAAAGACTGGATAGACTCGGTTTATACTCTCTCTGGAATTTAGGAGATTAAGAGGGGATCTTATAGAAACTTACAAAATTCTTAAGGGGTTGGACAGGCTAGATGCAGGAAGATTGTTCCCGATGTTGGGGAAGTCCAGGACAAGGGGTCACAGCTTAAGGATAAGGGGGAAATCCTTTAAGACCGAGATGAGAAAGACTTTTTTCACACAGAGAGTGGTGAGTCTCTGGAACTCTCTGCCACAGAGGGTAGTTGAGGCCAGTTCATTGGCTATATTTAAGAGTGAGTTGGATGTGGCCCTTGTGGCTAAGGGGATCAGAGGGTATGGAGAGAAGGCAAGGTACGGGATACTGAGTTGGATGATCAGTCATGATCATATTGAATGGCGGTGCAGGCTCGAAGGGCTGAATGGCCTACTACTGCACCTAATTTCTATGTTTCTATGTTTCTATGTTTCTGAAAATTGCCCTAAATAGGAGGACAAAGCACTCCGAGTACTATTAATGGCACTATAGCTCAACTGTTCATCAAAATACAATGTAGCATGGAACTCCAATACATCCGGTATGCTTGCAGTATGATAAGATATGTCTGACTGTAAGCAAAACATCTCCCATTTCTTAAATATGAGACACATATTGTTTTTTAGTGCTATCTCTCCAAGCCGCAGTAATCACATCCATGGTCCTACTCGACAGTCCAGATGTCAGTGCTTCGGGATGGGGAGCCACGGATAGCGAGTCTAGCTGTGGTGGTAGAATGGAGTGTGCAAGAGGAGTCCCACCCAACTAAATTTCAAGTATCTACAGTACTGATGATGAATTGGTACTGAATAATATGCATCTTTCAGATCTGTGGTTGCCATATAACAACCTTTTGATAACAACTGCTTAGCAGTACTGAAAGTATCCATTTTAAAATGCCTATACTGGACATAGGAATTTAACTGGGTTAGGTCCAGAATGACTCGACACCCACCATCTTTTTTCTGCCTGGGGAATATATTGGACACAAATTGTTGAGGATGATATACCGTCATTTCAATTACCCCTTTTCGGAATAAAACCCCAATTTCATCATTCACCTGTACAGTTTCTGGGCCTGACAAAACCAATACCCAACTAGGCATATTTTGTGCAGGTGGATGTATTCCTGACATAAACTCAATTCGAGACCCCGAGACACTGTCCAGTATAAACAAATCGGATGTTATGCAGCACCATTCATCATAAAACAATTGTAACCTACCCCCAACCGGAGGCTGTTCGCCAAAGGATATATCCTGGACTGAATCAGTTACCCGTACCTCCATAGCCTGGGCATACAACTGGCAACACTCTACTTGGACCTGCTCCAGCATCTGAAGCCCGTCTGATTGGAAAAGACCTGTGAGGTGGTATCCTGGCTGAGGGTGTGTAGGTCTTCATGAGGCCAATGGTTTTGGCCTCTTCCTCTAGGTCTTTAACCTGTTTCATCGGCTCTTCCCCGAATAAAAAAATTAGCGCCTGGATGTTGGAGGACTTACAGAGAGCTGTGAAGCGTGGATTTTAATGTCGTGGAGATATGGATAGGTGACGTCTCACCAAGCACTGGAGTAACTCGGTGGGTCAGGCAACATCTCTCGAGAAAAAGAGTGGGTGATGTTTTGTCAGGAAACTTCTCTTTTCTCTAGTTATGCTGCCTGACCCGCTGAGTTACTCCAGTACTCTGTGAAACGTCACCTATCCATGTTCTCCACAGATGCTGCCTGACCCTCTGAGTTACTCCAGCACTCTGTGAAACGTCACCTATCCATGTTCTCCACAGATGCTGCCTGACCCGATGGGTTACTTCAGCACTCTGCGAAACGTCACCTATCCATGTTCTCCACAGATGCTGCCTGACCCGCTGAGTTACTCCAGCACTCTGTGAAACGTCACCTATCCATGTTCTCCAGAGATGCTGCCTGACCCGCTGAGTTACTCCAGCACTCTGTGAAACGTCACCTATCCATGTTCTCCAGAGATGCTGCCTGACCCCGCTGAGTTACTCCAGCACTCTGTGAAACGTCACCTATCCATGTTCTCCAGAGATGCTGCCTGACCCGCTGAGTTACTCCAGCACTCTGTGTCTATCTTTGGTATAAATCAGCATCTCTATTGTCTATTATCTATTGTCTATTGTCTATTATCTGCAATTCCTTCCTATTACAAATGGGTAGTCCTGAGCTGGTCTGCCATGGATGGGTGATGGAGTGTGGGATTGAGCGTTGTATGGCACCAAGCCTTTGGTTACGGTGGATCCTCACTCCCTGGTTGAAGGTCCTCGATAGAGCGCCCGACATCTCACAAGCTGACAAGGTGGGCTTCGTAGCTTGTCACTGGCTAACACATTGAATGTTGAATTAAATAAACAAGCTTTTGGTTCCTGTATCAGCTCGGTTAGTTTTCATGCTGGCAGCAGTAAATTCATCTCCTAACTGTAATTGACAGATGAAATGGAAGCTCATAGACAGTACGCTGGCTAAACAGAAGTGGCCAGACAGAGAACCAGCAAGGTGTATTGATCTGTCATCAGATTATTTATGTGGGAATTGTAAATGAACAAAAAGGGAGGCTGTAAGTTTAAAACTACATTGGGATGCTTTCACGATGTTTACCGTTTGCCCAGGCTTGTGGGAATCACTAATTATTATAACTAGTTAAACCACCGATACCTTCACCCACCACCCACTCTGGGTCCCATCTCCCTGAGGCCATGCTGGGAAAGTAGTCTGGGGCAACTGATCTAGTCTATCCCACGTGCCCAGGCCCGGAACACAGGCCCAAACCATACCAAGTGCCAGGACTAGGCCCAGACCACATGCCCTAGGCCCCAGCCACAGGCCCAATCCTAGACCCCGCTCCAGACCCCAGCCCCAGGCCACATGACTAGCCCCAGACCACAGGCCCCAGGCCCAATGGTTTTTTGTTTGGGTTAGAGATACAGTGCAGAACCAGGCCCTTCAGCCCACCGAGTCTGCGCCGACCAGCTATCCATGCACATTAACACTATCCTACACACACACGGGATAATTTTACATTCATACCTAGCCAATTAACCTACAAACCTGTACGTCTTTGGAGTGTGGGAAGACAGCAGAGTTCCCGGAGAGCACCCACGCAGGTCACGGGGAGAACGTACAAACTGCGTACAGACAGCACCCGTATTCGGGATCGAACCCGGGCCCCTGTGGCACTGTAAGGCAGCAACTCTGCCGCTGCTCCACCTTGCCGTACTGGTGTTGGGCCAAGGCCCTGCGTCTATAAGGATTATTGTGAAAGGAAAGGATATTTGTAATGCTTTGTCGTATTTCTAATGTTTGGGGGACAATAACAGGAGGCTAAAGTTCCTGGAAAAGGATCCAAAGTAAAATGTCAGAGCATCTTTTTGCTGAGCTACCTCCCTGCACACCAACAGAAAAGCACACATCCTCTGTTCAATCATCCTTGCTCTCTCTTTCATCAAATGAACTCAGCTTCAGTTGGAGGAATGGGATAAATGATTTTCTTTACTATTTTCTATTTTCATGAATTACATGCTGAATATTCGCTGGAGTAAGGCTCAGTGTTTCACGTAACAGCTTTAGGCAACCACACTGCAGCTAGAGTTTCGAGTTTCATGTCTAAATACAAACTGTCTCAGCCTTCCCATCATAGAATTAGTTCAGTTTAGTTTTTTGTTGCCTGCTAACGTTAGCAAAAAGACAATACATGATTACAATCTAGCTGTCCACAATGTTCAGATAAAGGATAAATGGGACAAGATTCAGGGACAGATTCTCCCCAGCTGTTATCAGGCAACTGATCAGTGTACCGATACAGGATAAAGGGAATAACGTTTAGTTCAAGTTAAAGTCCAGTAAAGTCCGATTAAATATAGTCTGAGGGTCTCCAATTAGATCAATAGTAGCTCGGGATCGCTCTTTAGTTGTTGCTAGGATGGTTTAGTTTCCTGATAACATCTGGGAAAAACCTGTCCCTGAACCTGGAAGCGTGAGTTTTCACTGATGGGAGATGGGAGAAGGGTGATGAGAGAGGGGAATATGGTGGCGCAGTGGTAGAGTTGCTGCCTTACAGCACCAGAGACCCAGGTTCAATCCTGACTATGGGTGCTTGTCTGTACGGAGTTTGCACTTTCTCCCCATGACCGCGTGGGTTTTCTCCGAGATCTTCGGTTTCCTCCCACATTCCAAAGACGTACAGTTTTGTAGGTTAATCGGCTTGGTGTAAATGTTAAATTGTCCCTAGTGTGTGTAGGATAGTGTTCATGCCCAGGGATTACTGGTCGGTGTGCACTCGGTGGGCCGAAGGGCCTGATTCTGCACTGTATCTCCAAAAACTAAACTAAACTTAAAGAAGGAGTGTCCGGGGCCTCAGCCGAGATGTAGAAGCTTCTAATTCCAAGTACAGTCGCAGGGAATTGATTTGCACCATACCCCGAGACCTCAATACAGCATGAGAGAGCGCACTGTCCATGGTCCTGAGATGCCATCAGAAGTATCTGTCAAAGGTGTAGGAGGGAACTGCAGATGCTGGTTTACACTGAAGATAGATACAAAATGCTCAGTACCTCAGCAGGACAGGCAGCATCTCTGCTTCGTAAGAATGGGTGACGTTTGGGGTCGAGACGCTTCTTCGGACTGATTAAATATTACTTTCTATGCCTCATTCTCACCTGCACCTAGCTAACAATCTCTTCTACAATTTCCTTGAACGTCTTCCCCTTTAATCTCTCATTTTCACACCTTACCCTTCCATATCTCTGTGCCTCCCTCGCCCCTAAAGCACAGGAGACTGGCCAATATTCATAGCATTTAGGACTGAGATGAGGAAAAACCTTTTCAGCCAGAGAGTTGTGAATCTGTGGAAGGAATTCAGAAGGCAGTGCAGGCCAATTCACTGGATGTTTTCAAGAGAGAGTTTGATATAGCTCTTAGGACTAACGGAATCAAGGGATATGGGGAGAAAGCAGGAATGGGGTACTGATTTTGGATGATGAACCATGATCATGTTGAATGGTGGTGCTGGCTCGAACGGCCGAATGGCCTACTCCTGCACCTATTTTCCATGTTTCTATGTTTCTATTTTAGTGCAACTAATTCTACCTGGCCTCACTTGTTGAACAAACGCCACTTTCTTGGCTCAAGGTGAGATGCAATTGCATGTTATTGTATGAGCCATCGGTTTAAATAATCACAGATCAATTGACAAAGGTTGTATTTCAATGAAATGCATTGGGACTATTTAATTCTGAAAGTAGGCCAAATATTTCCTCCGACACCCTAGCTAATTAAATAACAACTGACGCACTCAAATTCAAGAATCGCAGCATTCATCACAAAATTCTAGAAACACTGAGGTGATCATTACTGATCCATTTAGGTAAGCGGATACAACCTGTGTCACAGAAGAAGGGGAACAGGGAGAGAGACAGACGGATGGAGACAGAAACAGACAGACAGACAGACAGACAGACAGACAGACAGACAGACAGACAGACAGACAGACAGACAGACAGACAGACGGAGAGAGGTTGAGAGACGGAGAAGTATGGAGTGGAAGGGAGAGCGGGAGAGAGAGGGGGGTGGGGGAGAGGGAGATAGAGGGAGAGAAGGGGGAGGGAGAAGGGGGAGGAGAAGCGGGAGGTGGATGGGAGAGCGGATGCTCTGGTCTGTTAGAGGACTCTCTCTAGCCTGAGCCCTGTCTGCAGGGACCTATCTAAGAGAGAGGTTGTCAGGTAGATACACTACAGTACAGCTTGTTGTTCACATTTTGAGGCTCCAGTCAATAACAGGCCAGGGCTCTGAGCTATCCCTTACATGAGACTAATTAGTTTTCTCCTAAAACATACAACGGATCGATGCGGGGACGTAAAGAGCTGGGCATAATGGTGAGGTGCATTAGAGGGACCCCAGGTGAAACCACACACAATGCGCGTCTTCAGGAGCCTTCCTGAACCGTGCATGGCTACCTTAGGGACTTTCCCAAAAGTTGCACCTCATGGGGCCGCTAAAGTAGTGGTCTGTTCCCTGAAGCTTAGGTAGATTTGTCAATTTTAGAAAAATGAATAGTTGTCATTATGTTTGGCCAGATTGTGATGAATTGGTGACCAGACAAATAGACTCAGATATCACTCCAACGGGTTGAAAATGATCCACCTGCTGATGTATTCATCATTCATTACAACAAGGAGGTTGCAGCTTTTCACCTTTCCATTCCCACATGCATCTCTGGGGAACATGGATAGGTGACGTTTCACAGAGTGCTGGAGTAACTCAGCGGGTCAGGCAGCATCTCTGGGGAACATGGATAGGTGACGTTTCACAGAGTGCTGGAGTAACTCAGCGGGTCAGGCAGCATCTGTGGAGAACATGGATAGGCGACGTTTCACAGAGTGCTGAGTAACTCAGCGGTCAGGCAGCATCTCTGGAGAACATGGATAGGTGACGTTTCACAGAGTGCTGGAGTAACTCAGCGGGTCAGGCAGCATCTGTGGAGAACATGGATAGGTGACGTTTCACAGAGTGCTGAGTAACTCAGCAGGTCAGGCAGCATCTGTGGAGAACATGGATAGGTGACGTTTCACAGAGTGCTGGAGTAACTCAGCGGGTCAGGCAGCATCCCTGGAGAACATGGATAGGTGACGTTTCACAGAGTGCTGGAGTAACTCAGCGGGTCAGGCAGCATCCCTGGAGAACATGGATAGGCGACGTTTCACAGAGTGCTGGAGTAACTCAGCGGGTCAGGCAGCATCTCTGGAGAACATGGATAGGCGACGTTTCACAGAGTGCTGGAGTAACTCAGCGGGTCAGGCAGCATCTCTGGAGAACATGGATAGGCGACGTTTCACAGAGTGCTGGAGTAACTCAGCGGGTCAGGCAGCATCTGTGGAGAACATGGATAGGCGACGTTTCACAGAGTGCTGGAAGTAAACTCAGCGGGTCAGGCAGCATCTCTGGAGAACATGGATAGGTGACGTTTCACAGAGTGCTGGAGTAACTCAGCGGGTCAGGCAGCATCTCTGGAGAACATGGATAGGTGACGTTTCACAGAGTGCTGGAGTAACTCAGCGGGTCAGGCAGCATCTGTGGAGAACATGGATAGGTGACGCTTTCACAGAGTGCTGGAGTAACTCAGCGGGTCAGGGCAGCATCTCTGGAGAACATGGATAGGTGACGTTTCACAGAGTGCTGGAGTAACTCAGCGGGTCAGGCAGCATCTCTGGAGAACATGGATAGGTGACCTTTCAGGTTGGGACCCTCTACAAAGGGAGGCACAAAGTGTTGGAGGCTTCCATAGCTACCTAACACAGTTGGGGAAAAATTAATTAAATTAAATTGTTTTCACGGAGACATTGCTTCAGGCAAAAAAAAAGACAAGCTATTGATGTAAGTTTATAAATTCATTTTTGTGACGTGTTTTTTTTAGATAAGTTTCACAGATTTCATCAAGTTCATAAGTTCATAATGATAGGAGCAGAATTAGGCCATTCAGCCCATCAAGTGTACTCCACCTTTCAATCATGGCTGATCCATCTCTCCCTCTCAACTCCATTCTCCTGCCTTCTCCCCATAATCCCTGGATTATGTACTAATCATATTTCTGTGCTAATCATATCTCTGCCTTAAAAATATCCAGCAATCATGACTTTTATCTTGTACATAAATTGCATTGTTTCACGTAAATTTAATTTAGAATCAACTCTTGTTTTCACCACTCTTTTAATTGACTTGATTCCTTCCTACACATTTTGTCTGCTTCACTGCCTCTTTTCTCAGCATCCTGATCTGCAAAGGTTGAAGCACTAATTGTTCAAACGATAAACACATATTTTACACCCAAAGGATACAGTAAACTCCATATTGTGGCATCACAGGGCCTTGCAGAGTACGAGCCAACAACGGCAATTGTCAAATTGCCCCACCACTGACAAAACTGATCGGTATTATTGACCCGGAGCCAATGAATAGACTCGACTTTTGCGTCATCGTCGGCGCCCCCTTGAGCCAAACAATCCTTCGCACATGGGGGGGGGGGAGGGAGGGAGGGAGGGAGGGAGGGAGGGAGGTCATCGGCGCTTCCCGGAGTCAAGTTCAACTTCAAGTTCAAGTTCACATTATTCAAGGTCACGTGCACCAACGGGTTCAGTGAAATTTGAGTTACCAGACAGCCATACGAATAAAAAGAACACAATACACATTAGAGTATAAACATAAACATCCACCACAGTGGAATCAACATTTCTCACTGTGATGGAAGGCAATAACGTTCAGTCATCTTCCTCTTTGTTCACCCGTGGTCGTGGCCATGAACCCTCCGCAGTCGCCGCTACGGACAACCCAATGTACGGTCCTTCTCGCCAGGATGATCGGAACTCCAACGTCGGGATGGATCGGAACACACTTTGCGGCTTGGAGTACCCGAATCGGCCACTTCTTACCAGAGACTGCGGCTTCCAAAGTCCACAGGCCGTGCTGGACAGAGCCCCAACACTGGCAACCAATGAGTGGACACGACGGGGCTCCCTTGAGCCAATCAATCCTTCCCACGTGGGGTGGGGGGGCGGAATCTCACTCTCTCCTTACTCCCCTTGAAGCTGCTGATCCCATTGTCCCTCTGTCACCTCTCCCTCCTCCTCCTTTTCCCTCCCTTACAATGTTTAAATACCATTTCTTCTCCTCCCATCCCCCACTCCGTTAACTCTCATAGCTTCTGTCTTGGCAGCAGAGATCACATTGTGATGCCATTTTCAGTTGTCAGAATGTTCACTGCAGCGTGTGCCTGAGATCCCATTGTGATTGGACGACTGTGAGATGTCATTTTGACATCATCACTGGGAGATGCTAGAAAAGTCTCACTCCCACAGGCAGTTATTATTTTCAAAGTTGGCTTTTTTTTAACTTGAAAGATCAATAACTTGTGAAATATAACATCAAATGTGAAGAAACTTGACACTAACGACAATGGGAAAAAGTTGAGTAAGATTCTACAAAAAAATTAGGTTATTGTGTACCACTTTGGCGTAGTTCCTTGATTTCACAGACAGACAAACAAGACAAGACTTTTAATAGTATATAGATAATGAAATCACATTATAACTGAAGCAGCTTAACAATGTCAACAAAACCCACAGATAATTGAAGAAACCATTAACATGTACTGCAATAGCCATTGCTGTTTCCTGATTAAATCTTACATAGTTTTAGATTTTTTTAGTTTAGTTTAGAGATACAGCGTGAAAACATGCCCTCTGACCCACCGACCAGCGATCCCTGCATAATATCACTATGCTACACATGGTAGGAACAACTTACAATCTTAACTGAAGCCAATTAACCTACAAACCTGTGGGACACAAAAAGATGGAGAAACTCAGCGGGTGCAGCAGCATCTAAGGAGCGAAGGATGCTGTTTTGGCAACGTTTCGAGCCAAAACCCTTTTTCAGACCCTACAAACCTGTTCATCTTTGGTGTGTGAGGGGAAACCGGAGCACCTGGAGAAAACATACGTGGTCACAGGGAGAATGTACAGACAGCTCCCAAAGTCAGTATCGAACTCGGGTCTCTGGTGCAGTAAGGATTAAGTCTACCGCTGCGCCACTGTGCCTCTCGATTATTCAGGAATTACTTCCTACTTTAGGGAGGTTGTGAAGCTATTCATTTCAGCCATGTACAGTTGAAGCTTTCAGCTCGTGCTTTCACCCAGAAACCTCACCAACCACTAAGTAAGAGGCAAGGGGAAAGGGCAGATATCAGTGATACGATCTGCCAGAATTCCAATGAGGCTCTAACTAGTGCTGGTTTCTAATAATTCCTCAAATGTTCTGATCAGATTTATGCACATCAGGTGCTAACATGGATTGCTGTACATTTCCTTCAAATAATTCCACATTTGAATTCAGGAAGATGGAAATTTGACCAATTAACATTGTTAAATAAGTAATTTCACCCTGTCGATGATTAACAGAGGAATACAAAGTCAGGCAAACGGGACTTCCCTCCGCATAAGACAGCTGTTGCTGTTCAGATTGCTGTTCAGTGAATACACAAGCTTCTCATAAATAGGTTAGTTTAGAGATACAGCACGAAAACAGGCCCTTCAACCCACTGAGCATGCCGACCAGCGAAGCCCTCTGTGTATTAACACTACCCTGTTTCAAACTACCCTACACACACTAGGGACAATTTTACATTTATACCAAGCCAATTAACCTACAAACCTGTACACCTTTGGCGTGTGGAAGGAAACTGAAAGTCTCGGAGAAAACCCACGTGGTCACGGGGAGAACCTAAAAACTCCGTACAGACAGGACCCGTAGTCAGGTTCGATCCTGGGTCTCTGGCGCTGTAAGGCAGTAACTCTACCACTGTGCCACCGTCACAAGTTTCAAACAAACCTCAATGGCCCAGAAACTGGGCTTTAGTGAGTAATAAAGGTTCTTGTTAAACGGAATTTGGATGATGTCATAAACAATGAGGGACAATTCTTTGTGTAATTTATTGCGGTTCCCTGAACCCCAAGTTTAATCATTATTCCCAGTGGTGTATTACCTTCCCTGAATACCTTATGACCTAAATGAAATGTAAACGATGATAGCAAGTAAACATCTGTAAGACTCTGATCATTGTGAATGTAATTACTTCAAGAATTACCACAAGAAGGTACAGGAGCCTGAAAACTTTCATATCCAGGCTCAAGAACAGCTTCTTCCCTACAGCCTTTCGGGCAGTCACG
Organism: Okamejei kenojei; assembly: GCA_035221665.1. NCBI lineage: Eukaryota > Metazoa > Chordata > Chondrichthyes > Rajiformes > Rajidae > Okamejei > Okamejei kenojei. Next base: position 7,706,307 of record CM069140.1, on the reverse strand, counting down.
GTGGCGCAGAATGCTGCGCCGGAGACCCGGGTTCAATCCCGATTACGGGTGCCATCTGTACGGAATTTGTATGTTCTGCCCATGACCTGCGTGGGTTTTCTCTGAGTTTCTTCAGTTTCCTCACACATTCCAAAGACGTACAGGTTTGTCGGTGAATTGGCTTGGTAAATGTAAAAAATGCCCCTAGTGGGTGTTAATGTGTGGGGATCGCTGGTGAGCGCAGACACAGTGGGCCGAACGGCCTGTTTCCGTGCTGTATTGCTAAACTAAACTAAATTAGGCTATTAACCACCATAACCTCAAATAAGCTGAACTACATAGACTATTATTGCAGTTATTGTTTGTTTTTTATGTGTGTGTTTATATATATATATATATATATATATATGTATGTGTGTGTCTATATATATTTGTGAATATACATACACGTACATATAACATATGTATATATAAAATGTATATGCACATATATAATATATATATGTACATATATACTTTTTATATATACAAACACATACATGAACACAAAACGCTCATATATGTATATATATGCACACACAGCTTTTTTTCTCGTTTATCATATTGTTTACAGTGTACTATGTTCACATATTCTGTTGTGCTGCAGCAAGTAAGAATGTCATTGTTCGATCTGGGACACATGACAATAAAACTCTCTTGACTCTCTTCACTCTTGGCTCCCAAATGTGTGTCACAACAAAAAATATAATCAAGGAATTATGGGGCATTAAAAAATCTATTATGGGGCATTAAAAATAAATGTAAATGTAAAAACAATGCCCTTATAATTTGATGTAGAAGCATTTAATTGTTTTAGATTTCCTACCATGTTGCCTCTTACAGCAGGATAACGTTGCAAATTTGTGATATGAATTTTGCTACACCTTTTCATTCTTTGACAGTGTTCCACTTGGCAGTAACCGAATTGATGTAGGATAGAACCAGTGGTCCTGGTGCTGCCTGAGGAGAGAGGGGAGCACTACACACCAGAAGGTAAACAAGGTGGCTGGCCAAGATGTGAATGTGAACTCACATCTCCCAGTCAGAACGCTTGTCACTTTCTCAATGAGCCTCTGAAACGTCGGCATGTTTGAGTCCAGTTTGACCGCTGGAGACATGTTGAAAGGATCAATTGTATCGTTTTTCTCTCGGATGATATATGACTGAATGTGTCAGAACGTT